>RJWM01024043.1:0-31256 GCA_004363535.1 Dasyprocta punctata | reverse complement strand
TTACGTGCCTGCCTGATAGGCACGAGGTTGTGAGTTTAATACTTGGTGCCGCAAAAACAAAACAAAACAAAACAAAACAAAACTTCAAGGATCATTTTTAATTGATTTGCCTTTTTAATACTGAACTACAGAAGTTCTCAGTGTTTTCTGGATGCAAACAATTTGCCATGCACATATTACTTCATTAAAATTAAAAATGTCTTGAGGAGGGGAAGAAGACTGGAAGAGAGGGGAGAGGAATAGGGGAAAAAAGAATAGCAAGATAGATCAAGTATAGGTACAAATTTCCTATGAGGAATGTGATCATTATGTATATCTGAAGTGCACCGATACAAGTAATTTAAAAAATTAAAAATTCTTTTCCTTAATGATATCATTAACAGAACCAAATAGTAAGCCAATGACTGAGTAGAAATATATACAGTGCAAAGCAAAATACATACACATAATGTATAGTTTTATGGTACATAAATATATTACTGAATATGTTTACTAATTAAATATCCCACATGTAATATAGTATGCACATTATAAATTATGTAATGTATATTTCCTATTTATATAAAATATATTAACTCTGGAAAGGTGTATATGTTATTTTTTTACTAATTTTATTTTAAAGATAGTAAAATCCAACAAAATATAACAGAACAAAGTTAATCAAAACAAAGCAGTAGAACTGGTACAGAACTTCAAAGCAGGATACTAGGAAAACAATAGCTACTATAGAATATCTTGTTATCTTCACAGTAGTTGACCATTCTATCAGGTATAGTAAAATCAAACCAAAAACAAAACAGAATAAAACCAATCAAAACAGAATATTGAATAAAGCAAAACAATTAATCAGCAAAACGGTGAGAACAATATTGGGCCTCACAGACAAGATAGAAGGGAATCCCCCATATTTGCTACATTGCATACTGTCATCCTCCCAAGAGATGCGCAGACTGCTGGCCCCATGCCCGTAAATTCAACCAAACAATACAAGCATTTAGTTGCTTTATGTACCTTAGTTGCTATCAACTTAGCCTGTTCTCTGAACCAGCAGGTTGCTTGTGGTTGAGCAGGGTTGGGGGGAGTTGTACATTCTCAGCCCGTGCACTGGTAGGCTCACAGGAGGCACAGATCTTTCTCTTCCTGGAGTTCATGTCACTCATGCCACTCACCAGGAAGGCTGGCTAGTTGTCTTCTTTTAAATGTTGTTTTTACATTTCCTCCCAGTCTGTGATTTGTCTTTTAATTCCCTTAATATAATTTTATAAGGAGAATTTTTTAATTTTGAAAAAATCAAGTTCATCACACTTCTCTTTCATGTTTCATGACTACAGCAGTACCTTGGTTTATGAATTTAATTCGTTTTATCATTTCGGGGAGGCAGCCGAGTTGGCGTTTGTGTTTGTGTTGGGAAAATGGCTATGGTCATGTTTGTTTCCCAGTGGGGAGTTTGCTAACAAAAGTATTCATGAACTGAGGTATTGTATTTGCATTTTAAATGGGAAAGTGCTGGCTATATTCAGTTTGCAAAGACACATCTCTGTTTACTTATAGGTGCTTTCTTGTGTTTGCCTTTACACGCAGATCTTCTGGCTACCTTCGGTTATTTATTTATTTATTTATTTATTTTATTTTTAACTCTAATGGGAAGTCTGGAGCAGAGCACAGTTTTGTTCCATTCTAGCATCCTACGGGTCCTACAGCACTTGTAGAAAAGACTTGCTTGTCTTCCACCAGTTGCACTCCTGCCTCTGTGAACTTAATCATTTCACCTTTCATGCTGCTGCAGGCTTTCATCTAATGGCAATGGCAAAGGCAGAGTGTCAGTCAAGCACCATGCATGAAAGCTATGTTAACTACGAAGGCAGACTTCTGAGAGAGGGTCTAGGGTGCACGGATGACTCCAAGTATCCAAGAGTAATACCGCTTGTGGCAGCAAGTAATAGTCATCATGGCACTGGCAGCAGTGTGCATAGCAGTTCTTTTGCTGGGATCCCAATGGTGCCTTTATCTCTTAGGTCTGTCTCCTGAGCCAGGTTCTCAAATTTCCCTGATGATTTTCTGTGCTCCCAGAAAACATCTGTTGTCACAGATTCCCTACAGATGTCCTCTCTACCAGCCCAGGCATCCTTTAACCATGCTTAGATTCCATCTCTCCTCCAGTTCCTATGTCCGTTCCTATGTGCAGTCTAGCACTTGGGTAGCTTAGGATCCCCCTGTGTGTGCCAAAGATGTTTCATGGGACAGAACATATAATGCACCATATCATACTTAAGACTGTATTCACAAGTAGCAAGAACGGTTTCCTTTAATCACAGTGGTGCATAAGAACACTAGAAGATTTTCCTCTGTGCAGGTAGTGAGTGAGAAGAAACTGGATGATGATGTTGGTGTTCAGGGAGCCAGAGTGGGATATATAATCCATGTGAGAAATCTGAGATCGTTACTTTTCCACAATCCACACTGTTCACATCCTAGGAGCAGAGACAGGAAGCATGGGAGTGAGAAGGATACCTGAGGAATGAAGGAAGAAGAGGATGGAGGGAGGAAAGGAAATAAAAGAGAAAGGAAGAAAAGGAATCTAAAATCAGATGAATGGATGCTGAGTCTAATACAAATCTAATATACCAGGAATTCAAAAAAGGCAAGTGAACAAGTGAAGTGGAAATCTATGGAAGAGAAGAAATGCTTTCTAGGAAGTAGAGAAAACAGTACTGCACCGAAGAAATAATCCTCACTGGACAGAAATATGAGGGACAAGAAGGTCAAGGGGGTAGAGCGAAGACACCACAGCGTTAACAGGCACAGAAGTTGGTAAATGCCACCATGATGCAGATGACAACAGTAGGGTCCTCCATACACTTAAATAAAGGGAAGGCAGGGAAGCCATCCAAAAGCCACCCTGGAACACAGCCTGAGGCAGCTCTGAAACTCTCCACAAAAGGGGACAGGGACAAAGTTCCAGGTCACAAGCTTCAGCTTCAGGCTGCAAAGGGACTGAAGATCATTACCTCAGTGCTTACCCACTGCTTCCCTTTCCTGAGAGGGAAGCTCTTAGGGTTATAGGACTGCCATTTTATACCACTTCTGTGAGTTCAGCTGGGGACGCTGCCTGCCCTCAGTACATGATGAACAGTTTTCTGAATGCACCTCTGTCAGGTCCTACTCTCCCTGCCAGATGGGTTCAAGTTGGGGAGGCATAGACTGAGTGTGGCCAAAGTACCCTTCAGAGACCCTGAACTGTAGCATAATGACACAAACAGAAGATACTGTTGGAATTTATTTCTCCCGTGGAGGAAACCTTCCAGTTGCCTGGTGCCTGCCATGTTACCAACATGACTTTGTCAGCCACCTCCCAGTTTTGTAAGCTCCCCTGATAACTGCTAATACGTGTCCTTTTAGTTTAATCTGTAGAGAGAAAATTGGTATCTGTTGCTTGCAACCAACGAGCCATAATTGGTCCACGAAGTTGAGGCTGTCTCTGTAATTAACTGCAATGTTTAATTTCACTCCTTTGTAAATTGGGTTGATGTTCATACATGAGGGATAATTACTTTGTTCTCATGTAATCCCTTTTGATGTTATAAATCTCCATTTAAGAAAGCCTATTTGGATCCATGAGAAACTATCTCTATTTCTGAGAAAGGCAAAACAAAACTCTTAAAACACATTTGCTTTGAAAATGGGTCACTTATTGCACTGAGATATGGAAAAATAGGGGTAGCTTCATTGAAACACTAGTGAACTCTTCTGATACAGCAAATACAGATATTTTGTAAATATCAATGCTATTGAAACTTAAAACTCTGTATAGTAAAATGTTCTAATCATGATTCCATATTTTAAAGAGTCCATCCCAAATGTAATTGCAATTAAGACAGGTATAGGTCTCAAGAGAAACCTAGCAATGAGGAAGAGGGTTTAAGGACACAAATCCTCTGTGTGAGAGCCAGGTAGCTGCTGCTGAGCTCAAGCACAAAGCCACCTGTCCATGCTAAGATGAGCACTTGCCAATACCAGGAGAGGGAGGTTGAAGGGTTTTTTTCCCTGACTGAATGTCCGCCAAAGCAGCCAATCTGAATGTTTGAGAGAGATGTCCCTAAGTGCCAGAACAAAACAGAATTGGCGAAAGACATGGACAGGGTGGTAATGGGTAAAAGAGTGGAACTATGTTTTGTCAAGTCTGATTGACAAGGAAAGAGAAGAAACTTTCAATCAATTAATAGATGCTTTAAAAAAGAACATCACTAGCCAGGCATGGTGGCACACACCTACAGTCCCAGTACTCTGGAAGGCTGAGGCAGGAGGATTACAAATTCAAGCCTGGCTTGTGCTGCTTAGTGACTTGATGAGACACTATCTCCAAAAAAAAAATAATAATAATAAAATAAAATAAAGTAAAAGAAGAGCTGGATATACACCTCAGCAAAAAGGCCCTGCATTCAATTTCTAGTACCAAAACAAACAGAACGCAAACAGAAAACAACTGAGGCATTAACACTAATTGTGACAACATGCTGACAACCAAGAATGACCAGAAAGTTGAAAACTCTGCTCAACTTTATTAAGTTGGGGTGCAGAGAATATGAAAGTCAATGTTGTGGTTACTAATGGAAGAAGAAAGAAAAAACTGTGTCATGTGTATACCCTACTGAGCAGAAGATATTCAGCACACTGGTAACAGTGATCAATAAGAATGTTAAATAAAGAAATCTCAACAAGAAATGCCACTCAGGTGTTGATATAATCACCCATGTTTTAGAATCCTTAACATGCTCCTCCATACATGTATCACAGTTTAGTCAGTAATAATTTACCAATGATTACCATCTAAATATATATAAATATATATCTTACTTCATGTAATAGCTGGGCTTCAAGTGAAAACAGTTAGCTCAGGATAAATGTTTTAATGCATAGTTGAGCTTAGAATTGTTGGAATGTACCTTTACTTGGAAAATAATTTACAATAAAAATTCCTCTTTAATAGGTCACATTGTTGAAAATGACAAATTATATGGATAGGCTAATTGGTAGAGAGACACCTTCACAACATATATGAATATTACAAAACAGAGGCTAGCATTTTCAGGCATGTCACAGCAAGTTGTTACCCATCAATCAGGTATTGAGTAAAATGTGTTTTGCTTAAGCACAACTAACATGGATTCATGGTTCTCTGTATGGAGAAAAGGAAAACTAATTGATAGGGGTGAAACTTTGGTAATTTGTACACATTCATTTAACAAACATTCACTGAACCTCTATTTCAACTTCAAGAAACTTCTTTCTTCAGGAGTCATTTTGTACCATCTGTAGCCATTTTTGGTTGGTGAAATCTGGGAAGGGGCTGAAGGGAACGAAGGTCATCCAGTGAATGCAGGGACCCTGCTAACCATGCTACAATGCACTCAAAGAGCCAATTAACTGTAAATTATCCTGTCCCAAATGTCAATAGTGCTGTGGTTGAGAAACTACAATTTCCTTACCACTAGTGATATCAACATAGATGAGCCCCTGTCCTCAAGGCAATAACAACCAAGATAGAGTTTTGAAATCACTTTTATCCTATGAAAGTGACACAAAATTATACTGGCTATTTCTACCAACCCCAATTTCTATTGGTTCCAAATATAGCATGTGTGAAGGACACCTCCTCTTCCCAGCTGTTCACCATTTTCTCCTGATGCCTTTGGAGATGATGTTGTAGAAAACATGCAAATAAAGAGGAGGAAGCCAAGGTCATATTTTATTGGTAATGCAATGACTGTGCATTGATGGTGGTTTTATCCAAACATTTATAATGTGTTGGAGACTATTCAAACAGTTAGGCAGCTTGACAATTTCCTAATGAGTGAGGCATCTGAAGTTTGCAAAGTAGAAGTCTAGCTGTCTCATGGCTGAAGGGCATGCAACACACACCTCAGAATTTTTCATAGAATTTATTTCTAGATAGCTATTTACAGAGAAACTACTGTGTGTAGGACAATTGGGGATGGGAGAAAAAAATACTGAAGATAAAGGAAGAAGGGAAGAGAAGTTAGGAACACTGTGATGAGAACCAAAGTATAAGTAACAGAATGGGAGGGATTTCCATTTGGGTAGATCAGGAAATGCTTTCAGAAGGTGGCAGGATTCTGATGATCTCTGAGAACAGAAGGAGATACAGGTCATTAAAAGGAAATTCAACACTGAAGAATCTATATGATCCAAAGCACAGAGTAATCATAGAGTGACATGAGTGGGAAGTGATAATTCAGATATGAAATGAGAAAGGAGCGACAGAGGAACTGAAGGGGCATGAACAGAGTCTTTAAGTGACAGGTACGGCCCCTATTTGCATTGTGGGTAGGAAGCATAGGGTATGAATCTATTCTGTATGCATTGTGAGACAGTGGGTGTGAATAGCAATCCTAACCTTTGTCAAAAGCTGAGAAAGAGAACTAGGTCTAAAAGTCATTTACTCAGGACATTAAGCAGACAGAGGACAGAGCCTCACTCCTCCAGCATCCTTAAACACGTGGCTTTCACCATGATCAAGAACAACTCCCGATATAGGGAGCTTCCACGTCAATGCATATACATATCATTATGGTGTAGAGGGTCCTAAATAATAAAACAAAAAAGTGTTCCAAGTGGCTCTAATGAGGCAGTGAACAGGCAAAAGTGTGACAACCTGTGAGTCACAAAAAATTCCATATTCAACTTGAACAATTGTCTATGTATCCCAAAACCTGAAAATAAAAGTAGGAAAAATAACCATATATACATTAGGCAGGGTAAATATTACAGAATAGCATGGTGATCACTTTGTGGGGGATAAACAAAAGTTCTATATAGCATATAGATATCCTTACATTATGTTGGAAATATTCAACAAATTAAATAGTAAATATATTAACTTATAAGGCTATCCATTCAAAAAACTAATGTAAAAAATAGATTCCTTTGGGAGGCAGTTTACAACAATATTTTAGAGCATAGACTTAAGTTGAATTTTTAGGTTTATATTTCTCTTTTGTCAATGAGCAAGCATGTGACGTTCTGGTGATTTATTTGTCTGTGACTATGTATTTTATGTACAATAGGGATAGTAACAACCTCTTATAAGGAATTTCACTTAAACATTAAATGAGATACAGTGTACAAAGCAACTTCCCATGCCTAGCTCACATATATTACTGTTACAAGGGCTACCCCATTCTAAAGTAATGCAGTTCAACCAGTGGACGTAATGAGAATCTCCTGCCTGGTTACTCAACTCAGAAAAATTACAACAGAGTCTCTCAGGACATTAGTGGATGTGCTTCATATTAATGCTCTTCCTATACAGCTGGACATAAAAGGCTTTATTCTTCCCAATCATACATAGTAACACCACGGGACCCCCAGTGCTGTATTACTCAATGGGGGCAGAAACATCAGGGTGAGTTCTCTTTTTTTAAACATGAGAATTCATGCATTCATCCAGTATAAAGTTAGAATCAGCAACCAAAACTTTTGGACAGGAGGTTTATTCCTGTGAGGAGGCTTCTGAGCTATCATTTGTAGGAAGTATCTGAATTGCTATTAGCAATAAAGGATATCCAAATGAAAGCTCTCTATATCTCCAACCACAACTTCATATAATTTCAATTTAAGAAGAAAGAGTAACATGTTAAACACACAGAAGGAAGACCTTTGAAGGATATTATATAAAGAATGAAGATGATGTGTCATGTATTCATTGAATTTAAGGTAAATACTGGGAGCCTCATCTTACCTTCTTATCACACAGACATGAATATATGTGTGGCCATATTAGCAATAAAAACAGTATGTCTAACTATTTAATTCCACTGTTCTCCAACCTCAAGGCCTGATGTCACAGAGTCATTTCGACTTGATTGTTAGTCCCTGTATTCAGCCATCACAATTGATTCTTTTTGTTTAGATGACATAAGAGTTTCATGTGTGCTGTGGTTTGAATGCTTGTACCTCCTTCAAAATTCATGTGTTGAATCTTCATCACCAATGTTATAGCATTAAGAGGAGTAGCCTTTAGGAAATTACTAGGTTATAGAGTCTTTATGAGTGGAATTAGTGACCTCACAGGAGGGTTTAGAGAACTAGCTGCATCCTTTTCTTAACCTTCCCATTCTTTCTGCCCTTGAGAACACATTTTCCCCTCTTGAGGACACAGCCAGAAGGCACCATCTTGGAAGACAGAATACAGTTCTTGCCAAGCACAAATGTATGAGCATCCTGACCTTGGACTTCCCAGTTTCCAGAATGGTGAAAAATAAATCTCTGTTCTTTATTAGTTACCTGCCATATTTTGTTATAACAACACAAATGGACTAAGACAATGTGAAACATGAATTTGTTCTCAACCTGCCCTTTCTTAAACACAAACATCTTTGGTTGACTTTGAAGATTTCTTGGAGCTCCTCTGCTCAGTAACTCCATGGTCCTCTTCATTCCCTGTGGCTCAGACCAAACATTCCATCCATCAGGGCAGAGATCTCAACCACATCAGCCCTGATTTATCAAATGATTCTCTGAGCTCCAACACAACTGACTTTAGAGTAAATTAAGGAGTTGATAATTCTCTGATGGTGCTGTGAATGCCATTTTGCTTTCCAATTACAGCTCTCATTCCTTCAACCTAGAATTGATTATTTTTTTCATTTTTTTTATTTTGAAAAGCAAAACAGAAGAAAGGGGAGAAATGATACAGAATTTTTTTAAAAAGTAAGAAATCAACATTAGTTAATATATTGCATATTGTTATCTTAGAAGTAGTTGATCAAGTTACAAGATCTAGGCATAAAAAATGATCAGACAATCAAACAATGGCAACACAAACTATTCTTTTTGATGAACAGAGAATTAGTAGTATAGTTATCTGTCTTGCATACTTATACATATATACAGCTATATGTGTATACCTACATACATATAATCTTTTCCTTTCTTCCATTTCTCCTTTCATCCAAAGTTCTCAATTTACCATAGTTCTGGATGCTTTATAGGGAATTCTAAAAAAATAGGTTGACCAGATGTCTGAGTTTTACACTTTTATGTGTATAACATGGAAGAAATACTGTGTGCAAACAAAAGCCCTATAACAGCCCTGTCATTTCTTCACTAACACAGTGATCCCCCTATAGGCACAATAGTGTCCACTACAATTTATGCTTCCCCAGAAAGCTGAATGTGACAAGATAAGATAAAGTTATACAAGATTAAGGTGGAACTCCCAAGACTGTTACCTTTCTCAAAAAGAAGAGACTCAGAAATTGAAACACACAGAGAATAAGCTTTGTGATAGGGATATATTCTGGCGTACAGTATGTAGTAGCCACAGAATGCCAGGTACTGCTAATAACTACCAAAAGCTTGACAGAGGGAAGGAAGACTTTCCCTTGAACATTCAGAGGGAACATTGCTCTTCTGATACCATGATTTCAGATTTCTAATCTCTAGAACCATGAAGGGAGTCTGAGCTACTTTGCTATGGTAGCCCTCAGAAACAATTAAAATATCACAAGCCCTTCCAACATAAAACAAGCTCCAAAAACTGCATCTATCACTTTGTGACACCCTTATCATCATCCAAAATGTTTGCTAGGAACTTGATCATAAAACGGTACTATCACACACATAAAAACTTTGAAACAGACTTTGCAAAATTGCTGCAGCAGGACTTTTTTGTCAAGAAAAACCTTCTATGCAACTTCAAAATATGATGGAGTGGCATACCTAACACAGGGAATAGTTTCTTATTATAGTCAGCCAATGGGGGACAGGCAACTATTTTGAGAGACGTACAACTTTGAAGTATTTAACAGATTTAAAAAATTCATGACATTAATATAAAAATACTTACAGGGCCTCTAAAGTCTGGACACAATCGTGGAAGCATAAAAATCTCTTATCCAATGGATGCACTCATACAGACTGAAGAGAAAAATCAAGAAAGTGCAAGTGATTTACTAAAACCATCCAGCTAATGAAGTGGTGGTGGTCGACCACAGGGTTCACCCACAGAGACTGGAGCTAACATATGGGGTCTTTACTTCACTGAACCAAGCATGTGTCTAACTTAAATGTCCTTAACCTTCCGTACATGCCCACAATCAAATCCATTGTTTCTATGCCCCAACCATACACCAAACCATCTAAAGATCTTTCATCCAAATGACTAGAAGTATTATCAACTTATTGCCAGTAATTTTTTTTCTTCCCACTTTTCTGTCTTTCTTCTTTCCTCCTTTCCTCCTTTATTTCTTAATTACCTCTTTCCTTAGATGTTTGCTAAGTTCCCACCTTTTAGTAAACATCTTTCTACATGCTGAGGACAGAACAGTAAATGGGAATGACAAGGAAATTTATCACATGGTCTTTATATTCTGCTGAATTGAACATTAAACAAATATACAAGATAATTTTAAAGAGCCGGGTGTGGTGGTGCACACCTTTAATCCTAGCACTCAGGAGGCTGAGGTAGGTGGAGCCTTGTGAGTTGGAGGCCGGCTTGGGCTACACCGTGATCGCTAGGCCAGGCCAAACTGAACTACATAAGTGCGACCCTGTCTCAAAAAACTAGGGCTGGGAGTTTGGCTCAGCAGCTTAAGCACCTGCCTGGCAGGCGCGAGGTTATGAGTTCAATCCATAGTGCCACAAAAAAATGAAGATAACTTTAAAGAGAAAAAAAGTACTAATGAAAGAAAATGACTTCCTGAGATTGACAATGGCTTATTTAATACCTAGAACAAGGGGAAAAAAAGGAACCAGTTCTTTAAAGAAACAGAAATGTAATACCTAGACAAAGCTAGGAAATAGAGCAAGCCCCTCAGTCTGAGAGGAACTTGAGGCAGTGCAAGCTAAAAGTGGAGAAAATGTACAGATAGAGGAACAGAGTAGTGCATATACAACAGGGCTAGTCTACAAAGCTGTAGGTCAAAGTAAGATTTCAATTGCATTCTTAATACAGATGGAAGGCATATACCTGTGTTAATGCAATCTCATGAAAAATACCCATTTTTACGGATCATCTTTTCTTAGCTACTTTGGGGTAGTTGGGGTATTGACCCTTACTTAAATGGTAACCTAGCTATTAATGTTGTTGGTTATCCTATCCCAACCCAAGTTGTAGTCCCTGAACAGGTAATATTTAACTTTCTAAGCCACTCTTATAACTTTCCATCAGTTAAATTAATAGAAACAGCTTCACGCAGAATTGCTTTCCTCACACCAAGCTGAGGCATATTTTGCAGCCTATTAAATGTCTTCTTTCATTGACTGAAGTTGATGTCTTCATAAATATCTTCTTTTTAAAAATCCTCCAAATACAACAAAAGTATGCATCTTTTGATGAACAGCTAACTTGGGTAAAAATTAATCCAGGATAGCAAGGTGGTAAGCCATCAATATTTCAAGAAATATCATCTCTGGAATTATGGTATTCCCTCCTCCTCACTTCTGGATTAATAGCATTTTGCTTTATGATCTCATCATTTGGGATAGCACAGAGGTTTATCTATTTGAGAGATGTATAAAATGTTCATCCTCATTTTTCAGGCACACACATTGTAGGTCCCCAGAGCACCATTAAAATGCAGTGCATAATCTTTGGAAATTGATTCAAAGAAAACAGATGCCAGGGTTTTTTTTTTGTTTTGTTTTGTTTTGGTTTTTTTTAGATGCAAGGACACTTCTACTCAGCCAAATATCCTAACACTTTCATTAGAAAACAAATATTTGGCTTTTTAGAAGCTGGTCAATAACCTTGGTAAGAAAAAGTGAGAGCTGAACTTTTAATTCCTGGGCTTAGAAGTCCAGGAGCCCAGCAAAAGTATGATTCCCCTTCTGTTAACGCTAATTCAACAAGAGCCAAACACAGAATTTAAAATGGGCCCATGATTAGGATTTCATTTTCTAACACAAACCCTAAACCTCCCATTTTCAAGCATGAGGAGTCCTCACTATTTGATTTTGGGAATTGGAATTTTATAGCAGGTATTTATTATTTTAAGGCAGCTTATCTAAGTTCAAGGCTCAGAAAAATTTCAATGTCTTTTGGTTATTCAAGCAAGGTATTCTCAGTTAGAAGGTACCCAGGTTACCCCAAAAGCACTTCTTAGAAACTTGGTATGGCCTCAACATGCAGGATTGTTGATGCTTCAGGGAATTAAAAAAGAAGGAAAAAATAAGGAAGGATTTAGTTAAAATTAAATGAGACAGGATGCAATGAGAAAGAAATGTCTGAAAGAGATGTCTTAAGCTTCAGAAATAAATACGATCATTCTTTAAAAATGTGCATACCCCTCTTCCTCAATCAATGAAAGACAATAACATTCTTTATGCTTCCTTGTCACAACTTTTATTTGCTATGATTCTACCAATACCCATTGTGAGATATTTTTCTATACTCACTCACAGTTATAGAAAAACACCATTTGGAACATCCAGTACGCAGCTCCCACCTGCCTGATTGCTGCCAGTCTCAATTCCTGAAAATGAAACTGCTTGATTAAAGGATCTAAACATTGTAAAAAGATTTCAAAATAAATTGACAAATTACTCTTGAGAAAATTTATGCCAGTTTACATCTTTCTAGTGGCCTTGGAATTATTCTTCCCCTGTGCTTTATCCAACATTAGGGAACCACAGTAATTTTACTAGGGTTTTGTTTTCCTGAGAAATATCTACCACCCATTTTCTATTGACAATAACGCATCAGTTTCCTTTTGGAGCCTTCCCTCTGTCCATTAGCATCACTTCAGTGGCCCTGTTAATCAGTTTCCTTGGTCTTCACAAATCAATGGGCAAGCACCTGACCCAAAATAGACCACTCAGAGACTAAAAACTGATGGTACTAGTTCTCTTTTCTGATGACAGAACAGGGCCCAAATCTGCTGGCACTGGAGATGATCCTGCAGAACCCTCCACCTGCCCCTTCTTACTTCCCTTTCCACCCTGGTCTTCCACCTTCCCTTCAGTCTGGGGGGATCCACATATATTTATTTCTTTATCAGTTTATGCTTGCAATACATCATAATTACCCTTCCCATTCACCTTTGGAAACTGGTACATGGATACAACATATTGTCATAGTGTCCCTTCTCCCTACACCCTTCTTATCCCTTCCCCTAACCCATTCACATTCTCCAACAAGTCTGACTTTTGCCTTTGTGTTTTCTACTATCTCTCCTTTCTTTAACTCTTTTAGTTATTTATGTTTCTCATATAAGAGAAACTAGGTGATATTAAACTTTCTGTGTCTGACATATTTCACTTAACATAATAGTCTCAGTTTCTATCCATGTTCTTGCAAATGACATAATTTCATTCTTCTTTATGGGTGAATCATATATATATATATATATATATATATATATATATATATATACACATGTACATATAATGAGTTGCAGGGTTATAGACATGGTTATGCAAGTATCACTATAGTACACAGTCTTGAACTCTTTGGAAAACATTATCCAGGGATGGTATAGCTGGGACAAATATCTTTCTGAATAAATCAGCTTTTACTCAAGATACCTAGAGACACTTTTTCTTGCTTATAAACAAACCTACTGATATAGCAGTTAGGCTAAGTAATTTCATTGATGAATTCTTACAAAATACACATACCGTGTATCAAATTAGGTCCTTGAGACAATGAACTACATTTTTCTTAAATTAAGACTTTATAGTCTGCAAAGCATTTCTTAAAGCTCAAGTGCCTCTCTAATGAATACAGAAAAATGTGAGCCCCCTCACAAGGATTCAGTAGTAGAAAATACAACCTGTGGCCTAAAGCAGATATCAGTAGCATACTAAATAATGATATCACAACACTGGGATCAACATCACTTTAAATCTTAATACACCATCATCTCAGAGAGCTTGAACCAACATAATTCTGGAAGCTCTTCATGTAGAGAAGTTGATTCTATACTTCAAATTGCAATGGGGACCTACATAGAAACACAAAGACCCTACAAAAGAAGGGTGAGTCCTTGAACACGCCTGGTCTCTAGTCACAGAATAAGAATATTTACCAAAGTGGTAACACAGAAATAGACTCTCAGTCTTTCCTTTTATTCCCCTCCCAAGATGGGAGCAGCTAGTAGCTCACAATCATTCCTACTGATTCAAAGCAGATTCTTTATCATCAGAGTAGTTGGTTAAGAATCTGGGTCCATATCTATAGCTATGGTCTATGCTAGTTGCCTGAGTTTGGGTAAATCTTTTAATACTTTCAACCCTGAGCCTTGTAAAATGGAGACAATAAAAATTAAATGAGAAATTATACACTGTGTTGCTAATACATAGCCAGGCATGGAACAGACGATGGGTAATTGAAAATTCTTGTAGAATTCTCAAGAGAAAGAAAAATTCTCTAGATTTTTTAGACATAGGACACATTGTGTACACATCTGGGCTACACCCCAATGTATACAATTTCCTCTCCCTAAAAGAGTCAGTGGTAACTACAATAACAATGTAATGCACCAACACTACCTGACTGTTCTCATTTGACCCTTCCCACTGCACGAAGCTCTCCCACATTCATTTTCATTTGTTCTTCACTCAACCCAGTGTGGGAGGCAGGGAATGCATTATCAATCCCATTTTAGAAATAAATTACACAGGCAGCTCCCTTCCATCCTCGCCACAGTGGAGTTCGCCTGGTTTGGCAAATAGAGTTTTCCACTTTGCATCTGCATAGAGTGTGAGGCAGGGTGTCAAGAAGGAGAGAGAAAGTCCTTAGACTGCTGTTTATCTTCTCACAGTCCTTGGGAACCCACTGATGATAGACTTTCTCCTTCATTTTCCTACCCCTCTAGGTGGTAAGCCAGGAATAAAATTTGCATATGATGGAATACAGGTCAAATGCCATGCCTGCTTATGGTGACTTCGGAGAAAAATAAGGCATAATTTTTGCTTCTCCTGTAAGAAATGCACATATATAAAGCCAAAGGTCAGTGATTGTGCAAAACCCTTATCAGGGCTACATCTAAGGGACACAAGAGAAGAAAGTAATGGGTGTGTGTGTGTGCTGAATTCCTTCCCTCTGATGAGTGGTCCAGGATACTGTCAGGCTTTTGAGCAATGTACAGAACCCTAAATTTGAATTTGGACAGGGCTGCATGATGAGAGAATGGTATAAAATTACCTACCCTCAGTGTGCCCATCTGTAGAATAGAAACATTAATTGAAACAACACAGTGTAATTTACTAGTTTGCCTTTCTTTTGCAGTATCAACATATTGACACCCATAGTACCTTGTGACTGGTCAATGAATGTAGTGGTTTTCCCTTTTTCTTTCCTATTGAAAAGTGAATTCGGCAATGTCTTTTCCCCCTCTGAATCACATTAAAACTTTCCCTAACTATCATGTACTTCTTAAATGGTACATAGCATTTAGACAACCCTCAACTGAGTCCACAAACACTAATCAATTATCATGCACTTGGATCTTTTAACAAACACAACCATCCACACTTCTAGCTACTGCAGAGACAACAATACTCAGGGGTTAAGAGAGACTAAAAGAAAATCCACAACTTGAATTGGTGCAACACAAATATGAACTTACCAAAATCAGTGAGGCATTAAGAATGTCATTTCAGTTCAGTAGGTCTCATTTCCTCTAAAGACGAAATGGTCATCCTCACCTTCATTATTGCTAACATCATCCTCACAAACAATATCACCAGAATTAAGGACAAAACGCTACAGAAAATAAATTTCTCATAAAATTCATGGCCACATACTTTTAAGAACTAGAAAATGAAGTAATAGCAAATGCCAGAAGGCCAAAATTTTACTACTTGGCACAATCCAGAGCCTGAATGGATACGCAGAAGATAAGAGAGGGTCATTTTGAAAACAACTCATGATAGGACAATATGAGACAAAGACAGGCTTCGTAATGAAAAATTGGGACCAGAAACTAGTCATTTAATTTTAGCAACAGAGCCCTGTTCAGGGGTTTTAAGGGCCATGGATACCAAAATGCCCAAGAAAAGTACTCATTGGAACACAAACCATTTTTCAATTATCCTTGAATATAAATCCCCAAATCCCTTCCTAATAAAGCAACGTATGGGAAAGAGCAAGAACTGCCAAAAACAAAACAACACAAAAACAAAACAGAACAACAACAACAACAACAACAAAGCCAGTCAGGACATGGGAGAGGCTGCCATCGGAAAGGAGGACTCTCCACTTCTCTGTCCAGCTGGGAAAGAGAAAAGAAAGCTTCGGGGAGTAATTAACTGTCATACATAAGATTAATTGACGACCCTCCAGTTTCGCCCTAAACACAGATGTATTGGGATCAGGACACAACCTTGAATACTAAAGGTGAAGGGAGAAGAGTTATTTCTGGATCAGAGCAAACTGGATATGCAGAATTGTGGGCGATGTCAAAATGCAAGCCGAGGCGCTGGGGAAGGCCATATATCATCATGCCCTTCCATAAAGTGGCTTGTCAGAATCCAGCCAAGGACTTAAATGAGGCACCAGCTTGTGCTTTGAAGTTTTTTCATAACAACTGGTTCACGGTAAACCAGTACTCCTGTAAAACAGGAGAGGACACTTTTAGTACATGCCTGCATATCTCTATTTAGAGAAAGATGTTAAAAAGAAAACTTACAATGATGTCTGTGACAGTAAAAGGTGATGATCACAGCCTCACATACAACCTGGTACTCCACCTCTGACCATAGAGTATGTTCTGTGGGTGAAAAGTTAGTTTTCTCTGAAAGAATTCAGTGCGCCAAGATTGGGGTTGTTTCTCAAACCACCCATTGTGATTGCATCCTCATACTTGGGCAGAGCTTGCTGCTGGAAAGTTGTCTTTCAGTAGGACTAGGGAGTCATGCGTGCATTTTTATGTAGGTGATCTAAACCCAGAGTGAGAATGCAGGTTACACGATATTACATTGTATCCCAAATCACCTGATAAATGATTGGTTTTCAAATTTCTTACAACTCATAGTTTTCTGATGCCTCCTTCAGTTCAAATCTTCAGTTTCATGAAAAAGTTGGGTTACATTTATGAACTAGTCAACATGCATGTGCAAAATGGTAGTTATAAAACTGAATAATTTTAACACTTGAGGTACAGGTCTTTTTCCACTATAGACTCCCTGCAACATGTAAGTATAAAATAATCAAAACAACAGCCCATCACTAGGTACTTTTTGTGAAGCAGAGAATGCTCCCAAATCTCTCTTTTGTTCCCCTTACAACTCTAGGATGTCAGTTTGATTGGAGATGATGACTGTTTTGGAGATGAAGCAGCTGAGGCTTAGAGAGGTTACTATGACTTCTCCAAAGTCACACACTAAGTAGGAGGCAGAGCTGAAATGCAAAGCTAGGATGTCTAAACACAGGGCTCAGGAGTTTCTACAGAGGTTCGTAAAATGAATTCTGATCTCACTGACATTGTCTGGGAGAATCAAGGAACACGAGTAGAGCTGACATGTGAGATAGGTGTTAAAAAAAGGTGGATTCTGCCATGGGGAGAGGAAGTTGGGTGGGGCCCAAAGGGAAGGAGGAGGGGCTTCAGGTAAGGGACCCAGCAGGTCCCAATGTTTTAAACTAAAAGGAACTCAATGGACTTACCTGAAGTGGAAGCAGAGAGGGCTTGGGAAGGGAATCAAGAAGGCAGGCAAGTGAGGATCCCATCCAAACCCAATCTTGCAGCCACCCAGAGCAGCCAAAAGGTCTGATCACTAAAAGGCCCATTTGGGGAGAAACCACTCCTCTTAAGCAGAGGTTCATAAATAGCTGGCCTCAGGGGTGGAGTGAAGCAGGGTAGCTGACTATGTGGGTAGGAAAGGAAGGAGGTGAACACGCTGAGGATCTCAATCTTAAACTAAGAAAAGAAGGACAAAATACAAGGATCAAAGGTGAGACTGAACCACAGTTCCCTTTGTGTGATTTGGTGTGAAGCTCAGCACAGTTCCCTTTGTGTGATTTGGTGTGAAGCTCAGCTGGGGGCTGCAGAGGCTTATGTGAGAAGGACTCCAGAGAGCTATGTGAAGTGGAGTAGGTCCAAACCCTGGGTGTAGAGAAAAGGTCTGCAGGTAAATGCACAGTGAACGGCTCTGGGGACAGCTCCTTCTACGTTCTTTTCTAGAAAAAGTGGAGAGTGCAGGGATGATCTCACATAGCATAGTGAGGGTCAGAGGAGGGAAATATATGGGAAGTTTTGGCCAAGCACACAGCAGGTCATTAGTGTATACTCCTTCCTTCCTTTCTTCATTTCTCCCTCTTTTTTTCCTTTCATTTATTCCCCACTTTCTCTTCCTCCCTCTCTGTTTTTGTTTGTTTTTGTTTTTGTTTTTGTTTTTGTTGGTACTGGGGATCGAACTCATGACCTCATGCTTGCCTAGCAAGCGCTTGTGCCACTGAGCTAAACCTCCAGCCCCTACCCTCCCTGTCTTCACAAATTATTGAATGTTGTGCCCAACTCATCCTCCTTTTACTACCATGAAGTTCTTTTCCTCCCCTCTCTCCTTTCTTTCCATGTTTTTCTCCTTCCTCTCTTCCTCATCTTCTTTCTTACAGTTGTTATTATTATCAAGAATTTCTGGACAACAGCAGGGAAACCCTGTAGCAAGAACTCAACAGAGTCTGGCTTTGCTGTCAGATTAGGGATGAATCAGTCAAAGAGAGGGTGAGACACAAGGTGAGGGTATACTGGGAACATATCCATGCATCTCTGCTTGCCCTCTCAATGGCTAAGTGCAGTTACAAACACCACTAGGACAAAGGAAAAGATTATCAATAGATCATTGCTCTTTAATGAAAAAGTGTTTGGTTGAGCAAAGTATGATCTCTCTGTAGGGGACTTTATCTTACCATGCATTTGAAGGGATGCGGGATGAGTGCAAGGAGGGATGGAAAGGTGACTGACTAGCCTTCCACCCTTGAGACAGCAAAGCAGTTGAAGTTCCATACCTTACTCTAAAGACTCTCAGGAGGTCAAATGCAGAGGAATATGGTAAAACGAGTCTGGAGAGTACCAATGAGTCTGTATTCTTGTGTGTGTGTGTGTGTGTGTGTGTGTGTGTATGTGATTAATGCATGCTAGACACATTTTTAAGCAAATGGTATCCTCAAAGGATGGACTATGTTGTGGTTTATTGGATTATGGACTATGGGCTTGTAGAATGGCATGGTATAGGCCTCGAAATACTGACTCCCTGAGGTGGACATAAGAAATTGGCAAAGCATGCTAGATAGGTGTGCTGAGCCTGCTCCATTATTTTCCCCATTTCTATTCTTCTCACCAGCTTGTTTTTTATCCTTGGGTCTTTTTGACCCAAACTCCTCTGTCTGAGTTCCAGTCTTGAGTCATGGATCTAGATTAAGCCCAAAAGACCACTGCATCTTCTCACTATCATGGATACACCCTTCTAGTAACCATGGAAACAAAATGTTGTGCTGTGGTCTCCAGATTATACCCAAAGTGATGAGGAAAACATGCTCTTTCTTTCCCAGAAAAGTGTGCTGTGTAGATGCAAGCCATCAGGGACATTATCTAAGCCCAAAGCTGCCCCAAAGTAAGCAAACCTGTGAGAATCACAGCTGGCAACGCAATCCTACCTGACAACTGTTGCCACACACCGGACATATGCTATGAGACTACCACAGTGCCAGGTGCACAGCCTTTATGAACTCAGTTAATTCTCCCTGAAAACCCATGTCCAACTTTCTTACCTCTAAGTCAGTACCTCTGTGTCATACTAACTTGCAGATGAGGCAGCTGAGACTTAGGAAGCCACCTAAGAATGAGTGCTGGAGCTAGGACTCAAAGCCGGCCTAGACTTTGTGACTCAGATTCCTCTACATAGCTGTTTTAGCTTTCTTACTATTAGGACACAATGTCCAATACATAAATTAAAGGAGAAAAGGTTTGTTTTGGCTCACAGTTCACAGAAACTGCAGTCCATAGTCTGCTATTTCCAAAGCAGAATGGCATGGCAGAGGAGAGCTGTTCAGGGCATGGCAGACAAGAAGCAGAGAAAAATCAAGGGACTAAGGAAAGAGATATATTCTTTTAGGTTATGCCTCCAGTGACCCACCTCCTTTGACCAGGCTTTACCTTCTAAATCATATTTAGCTCTAAACTCATCAGTAGACTGATGAGTATCATGTTCCCATAATCCATTTGTCTTCCAGAGGCCCCACCTATGAGTGTATGAGGCTTTGGTGGAACATTGAGATATAAACCATAACAGTGAACTTATACTGATTGATGCCTTATCCTGTATTCTCAGGGTGGGGTGGGAACATGGATGAGAGATAGAAATTCATAATTAAGTCTCTCTATTCCTCCCCTCCATACCAAACCAAATCCTGAAGCTGTTGTATAAATGACAAAAGATAAAAGTACTGTGAATATGTAGGGCCAACTCTCTAGTCAAGTATTACTATTCTCTCAAGTCAAATTTCTTCAAACTAAGGTCAGATGAGCAAGCACAAGGTAATAAGGTAAGAGGGAACTTAAGTAGGAAATGAAGTACCTCACAAATATCTCCATACTTTAAAAATATTTTTTTAAGACAGAATCTCACTATGTAGCCCATGTTATCCTAAAATTCACTAACCTCTTGCTTCAGTCTCCTGACTGCTGGAATTACAGGAATGTATCACCACGTCCTGCTTATCTTATACTCTTAGAAGAATTTTGGAAACAGGTTAATCCATTTCCCAAGATTACTTATTGGTGCTCATCAAAGACAGATGGCTAGAACAGAATCACTGTATAGCCTGAAACAAGAGTCAGTGCATTAGCTTTCCTGTTGCTCACTAGATATCTGACACCCAAAACTTAAATAACATGATGGATAACTTGGCTCATGGTTTTAGGAAATTCAGTCCATGGTCAGCTGGATCTGAAGTGGAGACATCAGAGTGGAAGGGAAGGGAGTCAAACTGTTCATTTCACGGTGAGAGAAAGAAGAGCACAGGCAAACAATTCCAGTAAGGGATCTACTCTCCAAAGGTGTCGCTAGTGACCCACCTCCACCCTACTTTCTAACAGCACATTCAGCCGTGAATATCAATTGCTTAATCTGCTGGTGAATATAGTGCCCCCATAATCCAATCACTTCTTCCTGTGTCTCAAAATCCAGTCAAATTGACAAGCTTGACTGTCACATCCAGTCTTGTCCAAAAGGACTTTCTCCACTAGACATCATTGGCTGGACCCCAGAAAATGTCTATGCCTTTCTCTCAGTTCATTAAAGAAAAACATACCTATGGTCTGGATACAAGGTATTTCCTAACATGCCCGAGGTTTTGGAACCTCCGAATTTTTTCACAAAATGATAATGTGTAATTTTGTAACCATGCCTGCTCTCTTACTCTACTAGGAAGAATCTTGACAAAAATATTGTCATTATAAATTACCAACATACCCTATATTATTCATTACATGGACGTCCTTACAAAAGGCTCAGTAGATTCTGATTTCCTATAGAATCAGGATATTCTCAATAGGAAAAAAAAAAATCTCTGACTTCAAGTCTAGATACTTCTATAAAGAAGAAATCCACTAGTGGAATGTAAATCACCCATTGTGTAAAGCATCTTATCAAAAAATCTGTATCTGTTACAATGTCCTATAGTGCATATCACTAATGCATGTCATCTGAAAATTACTAACACCATCACCTTTAATAAAGCAAAAGATTTCTTTCTTCACCAGGGAGTTAGTAAATATTAAAATTCCCTCTTTGGTGCTCATTCTAACTCAGGCAATTATCTATGAGGACTATTCACAATGGACTCCATTTGACAATAATTATTCTCAGTAATGCCAGTTGGTAGTTTCTGTGGGCTCCTTGCCTCTACAGGCATGAAAACTAATTTTGATTCCGACAGCGTATGTTTTAAAATTCCCCCATCCCAGTTCAATGCCTAGGAAGACAGCAGGAAAATTCCCAGGTCTTCAATTTGCATATCATGCTGTCTACCAAGAGGGATACATTTCAGCCACATGATAGATAATGAGAAAAGTACAGGAAGTAGAGGGCAAATCTGAGGGAATATGAATGTGCCAAGCCAAATTGAACCAGGTGTGTTGGCCTGTTTCAGCTTCCTGTACACTCTTTGACAGCTGTCCCCAACACATGAAGGCATCATCCTCTGCTCTTCTTCCTCTATCTTTCTCTTTGTGGATCTTCCATCAACCATTGTAACAGAATGAATGCTAGGCGTTCTCTATCATCAGTTCATAGATGGAAAGCCACTCTGTTGTATTCTACCTCAAGGCTCCCAGATGCCTTTTCCTTACATGGTGTCTTCAAACATGTATCTTTGCATCTTCATCACTTAACAGCTTATTACAGCACTTTATGTTACAGTGGGAGAGGAAAGAAACCCATCTGGTAGCTCAGACCCACTCTGTATCTTTTATGCTTGACATTATTATCAGCCACCATGAGCAATAAAGAGGGCATGTCTGGCAGGTTTTGTTTTCTTTCTTTCTTTCTTTCTTTTTTTCCAAACAAAGCTTTTAAAGAGTGCAGCACTACTTAACAAATGACGGAAACCTTCAGCAGTCCTGCCAGGTACTGGCAATGAATTGCTATTTTTTTTTAATAGTCTGGGATAATGAAGCAGATACTTCTCTGTGCCCAGATTTGGAGTTTTTCCAACCTTTAAACTTTATTGCCCAGCAGAGTATCAAACTGTGTTTGAGGGAGTGAGAGAGAGATCATTAAAATTCATTTGGTATGGAGTCTCCAGAGGAATAACTGAGCTTCAAACCTACCCATTTCTACATTCTGTGGAATCCAGTAGACTCCCAATTTCTTAGGACTTCAGGTAACAAATGAATGATAATGCTGTGCTGTCCCTCACCTGGTCCCCTTTGTCACCAAAAGCTTATGTGCCTTACCAAAGGAGTTTAGCCATTTCAGGGAATCAACATGTCAAGATAGAGAGCAGAAATGCTGGAAGCCAGATTCTATGGCATTGCATATGACCTTCCATGAACAAAGGCAGTTCAGATCTCAAAAACACTTCAACTCGAGGTTACTGAAAAGCAGGCTTCAGAGATGCTGGCAGAAGCTAATAATGGGCCTGCTCTGGTTGTTCAGTGCCAACCACACGAGACAAAGGAGCTAATAAAAATAAATCTTTATAATGAGAAAGAATATACACACATTTCCTCTCTTCTTCCTTTTCCCCACTGACTGTTATCACAGAGTTTAGAAAATAGGAAGTCAGAGTTAGATACTCTTGGTAACTCTGGGCATTCAGAGAAGATACATCCTCATCTGCACATGCCTCAATCCTAGGGACAAACAGGACTCAGGCCCTGAATGGCACACAGTGGTCAAAAGCCTGAGGTTAGACAGCTGCACATTTCTCTTTCAGTAAAAACCCCAATGTTCATGGAGCTTCTCTTCATTACAAGATGGAGTTCACATTTTCTCAAGGCTGATTTTTTGGAATTTTAAATAAGCAGGCCCGCCCCCCAGAAGCCTTATGGAATCATGCAGCTTTACTGGAAGATCTTTTCTGGATAAAGTTTATGGAAACTTTAAATGAAAATGAGAAAACCTTTGTCACTTCTTTGAAATTAACTCAGTATTCCTCAAAATTAGTGGCAGGTTGTTAAATCTCATCAAAACGGGTGGTGCTGTTCTGAAGGGTGATCATGAACATCATTAAAATCAAGCCTCATAAATTGGTAACTGCACTGAGAAACGAGGCCTCAGACCTGAAGCAAACAAATAATTCTGTAAATGATAACAAGAAATATCTTTCTTACAATTTATTTTCTTATTATTATAAATGACAAAGGATTTCTCTGCATTTATGCCTGTGGCCTTCAGTACTTCAAATAATTCATTCTATTAATCTAGGAGAAGAAGACTGGGAGACAGAGGAACTGCCAATGTAAAAGGTTATGATGACTTTGCTATGTTTCAAGATGATCAAGAGAAAGCAAAGTGCTACAGCATGGTAAAGAAGAGCAAACTGCCAAGAGATGGGGTCTTTAGGGCAGACAGAGACCAGATGGTATGGGACCTTATGGTCACTATTTTCCTTTTCTTTTTCTTTTTTTTTTTTCTGAGCATAATGAAACACTACTGGATGGTTTGAAGCATGAGATTAACTGAAATGATTTGCAATTTTTTAATATTATTTTTATTGTGCTAAAAAGCCATAAAAGAAGTTATTATCTTAACTATGTTTAGGGATGCTTCTGTTGTGTAAGGGTATAGTCATATCACTGTGCAACAGATTCCCCAAAATTTCTCATCTTGTGAATATGAAATTCAGTACCCATTATAACACAGGTCCCTTTTGGCCCTCCTCTAATCTCTGGTAACCACCATTCTACTTTATGTTTTCATAAATTGGACTACTTTAGATATCTAATACAAAGGGAATCACAGTATTTGTCATTTTATATCTTGTTTCATTTAGAACAATGTGCTCAAAGTTCATTCACATAGAATCATGTATCAGAATTTACTTCCTGTTTAAGGTTAAATAACAGTATTTTGTTGTTCAGGATATTATTTTGTTTATTTGTTCATTTGGGGTTGTTTCCATTGTTATCAATGCAAATGTTTGGTTGATGTTTTAAATTTGGCTACTGTAAGGATAATGGATTGGGAGAAGGCAATGGTAATCCTAGAGTATCCAGTTAGGGAGTTTGTGGTGTAGTAAAGATAAAGAACTTGGATAAATATATTAGTAAGCTTTTTGTCTCTGAGACTACATACTTGACATACACTATTTGAAGATGTAAGAGTCTATTTTAGCTCACAGTTTCAGAGGTTTCAATCCATGACTGGCTGGCTCCAAGGAAGAAATACCACAGCAGACGAGCATAGTGGAGCAAAGCTGCTCAGTTCATGGTGGCCAGAAGCAGAGCAGAGAAACAGTGGCAGAGAGGGAGGGGCTAGGGACCACATATAGACCTCAGTGTCACACCTGTATGACCCCCCACTCAACAAATCCAGAAGTGTACTTTACTAATCCCCGAGGAACCTCTTAAACCAATTAAAATGACAACTAAGCTTAACTGTAACAAGACTATGGCAGTGGAAACATGCAAATGTGGAGGCCTGGGATGTACCTTGAACATGCAGTTTAATGACATAGTAACAGGTGGACAAGATAAAGGAAAAGCAGCATTCAGGCCCGAGCCCTGTAAGGCAGGGAGCTTAGGGTCTGGCATTTAGTCAACTAACCATAAAGATTGAATGCCACATTGTTATTTTAATCCTAATTCTCATTAATTGTTATTTAGATGACCAAATGCAATGGGTCAGGTGAGTCTGGAGTATAGATTATGCATGTAGATATCATAAGTGTATAAACAGCTTTCACTTGGCCCTGACCAGTTTTTGTTAGTGCTGCTGAAATCTCAGTTCACTCCTCATTACCATGACAGTGGAATCTGCTCCTTGTGTTCTCTCAACTATGTCCAGTTCACACTGGTTTTGGCTTCACCCAGACTGTCTACATTCAGTACATCCTGTGCAACAATTTGGATCTAAAGACTTGTCTCTCCCTTCCAATTTCCTCTCTCTGCAGCTATGTTTTCTCATACTCACTCCTCTCTCCATTCTCTGCCCAACCCTAGGTATCCTCCTTTCTCTGAGGGCAGCTGTCTTAATTCCCTACCAAAGGATATTTGCATGTGCTGTCCACTCCTGTGGTCTGGAGGTCTCTTCTGTGCCACCTGACCCTAAGTTAACTGGCCTCCTCCCTTCCTTGCTCAGCTCCTCATCACTTTCTTAGTAGAGCGCACCTTGATGCATTTAAGTTCAGATGATTTCCTTTGCTAACTGCTTTCCTGGCACCAGAAATCTTTTCTGGGACACTTATCTAGAATGGTGGTTACAGCTATATTCTCAAATTCCATACTCAGTGATCTAAACAACCATAGATTGCAAATATCAGGAGAAGAAACCATCGATACAAATTCTTTGGTCATTATCGCATACACAATACAAGGAGACAACTAATTACATAACATCTACACTGTTAGCATTTACCCTGTAGTAAGCATTGTAATCTAGAGATGATTAACATATGCAGGAGATGTGTTCAGGTTTTACACAAGTACTACACCATCCTGTGGTAAAGGGCTTGAGTGTTCATAGATTTTGGTACCCAGGGTGGTGCTGATGCCCATCTCCATGGATACTAAGGAAAGACTGTCTAGGTTTGCCATGGTGATTACATGAATTGTTCTGCCCCTAACCTCCTATCCCAACACTGTGCTGTATGCTTCTGGGTAAAATCTTCCCTGTCCTTTTGCCCACCATTTAACACTGGCATCAAAGCAGTCCTGAACACCAAACAAGACCTCACTACATGTAAAATAAATGAACAGAGGAAGAGCTAGAACCATCAGTTCCCAGAACTGCTCAGGCGCCATCCTTGTGCATGTGAATTCCCTTCACAAAACTCCTATTGAGTTTGCCATGAGTGCCATAAAGTAGCACATTGTTTTTCCTGTGTGTATCTAAAATGTCTTCTCTGTTTACTTAAATAGGTGGGGTTCTTGAGGCTTGAACAAAAGCCTGATTAATTTTCCATCATCTCACCTCTCTTCTTCACACATATTCCAGTACTCCACAGTCTCTGCTTGGTTGATACCAGCGGGGAGAAATGCTTGTTTGAAAACCACACTAAGGAACACCTAACATTTTCTACAGTGATTTCATTGGGATTTCTAAAATTCACATTGCTCCGATCTAATACATGCATTTCATTTGCGAGTACTAATTTTTTTTCTTGTTTAGTATACAAAAGGTCCTTCCCTAAAGCCTTTTTTTACTAATCGTAAATATGCATATTTTTAGATTCCTTTACAAGCTAAGCTCAGTGGAGTTATGAATGTTAGTGAAAATGACTGTCAATGAGCTTTACATTTCTGCCACTAATTGTGACATACTGAAAGTGACAACTATATAAAAGTGATTGACAATCAGAAGCTTAAAGGAAAACTTCAAATCTATCCACTGGGCAAGAAACTGCAAAACTAAGCCAGAATCCCCAAGTCTGACGAAAAGAAAAACAAACATACTTTTAAATAGAATTGCCAATTTAGCCTACTTTATTGTGCTTTCTTAGAATAAAGTTTGTAAGTGTGCAATTAAATGCACATACCTGGGATTTTCAAAAAACCAACAAGATTATGGGAGATCTCATACTTGTGACTACCCATATTTGCCCATCTATCTACCTCCCTAGACAGTAAAATAGGACTTAATATATTTGAAAAGGGGCTTTATTGGCCTATACTTGGCACACAGTGTGCTTCTGAGTGCTGTTTAGTTTCTCGTAGAAAAGAGACCCAAGCAACACCTCTCACTGTTCCACTGCCCACATCACCCTGTATCAATGTGCCAGGGGAAGCATGAACCAGTATGGACAGAATCAGAAAAGCAAACGCATTAGAATCCAAATGATCTCTGAAATAAACTGGCTGATGTTTAAGGGCAGGGGAATGTAAAGTTGAAGCTGGATGCACCAATGCCCTTGATCCAAAGCAAATAGATTCCCAACGGGACGGCTGTGAAGATGTTCAGCATCAGACACACTTGTCAGCACACCATTGGTGCCGAGTCTATCATGCAGCCTGGCAGAGCTCCCCGGAGATGTGCAGGGCCTTATCTTGGGGATGCACTGTGTCACTAGAGGCATAGGACTACCTTACCTTTGGGCTGACATTCCACTAAAGGAAGAGAAAGAAAGCAAATTACTAACACCAGTGCTTAAGCACAGCAAGATAAGAAGAATGCATAGCTACAAGCAAAGGGAAGTCTGCTCTTCTAAAGGAAGAGACTGCATACAATCTTGGATTCAACCACCAGTGATGACTTAAAAAAGAAGATCTCGCTTAATGGATGAGCTCATAGGGTACCTATGCCTTCGGTGTATGTTTGTCTCAAATAAAGCTGCAGCCATTTTTTTGCAATCAAAGATTACAAAAAATGGCCACAAGTTTGTCCTACCCCTATAGCATGCATATTTTAAAGGTGTCTGCAACCCACCACCACTACCACTTCACTATCACTCTATCTTTGCCAATGGGCTAGGCTGTATGCCTGACTGTGCCAACTAGACATTAGCAAATGTGATGCAAACAGTGGCTGGAAAGTGCTCAGGAGTTAGGACCTTCCTTAGCTGCACTTGAAACTCTGAGACTAAAGCTACCTTTATAATCATGCCTGAGCCAGCCCACTAAAGAGATCACACGGTAGAAAGCTGGAGCACTTCAGCAAATCACCAGCCTCCTGAATAAAGACATTCAAGACAATCCAGCTGGAGCAGTATAAGTAAACCCAGGGGAAACCATAGAAAGTGCTGCCTAGTTGACCCTAAGTTGCTGATTCAGAGAAATGGGAGATAATACATGATTTTGTTTTGAATTACAACATATTTGAACTATTTGTTATGCAGCCAAAGCTAACTATTACAGCAGCAAATATTTTATGAATCTTTGGGCTTCCATAGTGTCCTTCATCATATTTAGTTTAGAAAAACAGAAAAGAGATATGTGCACTAATTCTAGAATTTATTTTTATATTATTTTACTGGAAAAAGAAATGAATACCCACAACAAAGAAATCAGCAAATGCCAAATGGCATATGACAAATTGTTATGTGCTCCTGCCATGAAATTTCTGCATCCTTTCCTTGAACAGTCTTTTCAGAATATATCAATGTATCTATATGTATAAATATTTATATACAAATACTTCTGTATATGTACAGCTCTATGCCTTCATTTCCCACTGTTTATATATGCATTAATATTTCTGTTGTGTTGATATTTTCATCTTTTCATAATGGTATATTTGCACCTACCTCATCCTTCATGTGATTGTGTATTATAACTGTGTACAAGTTGTAACACAGGATTACTATAAAACAAGCATAATCTCAGTTAGTTTTTGGATTGAATCCAGAACAAGCTAGAGTGGACTAAAAGACTGAAAAACATCATTCATCAATGCCTAAATGGGAACAGATGATACACCAGGAACAATGCCACCCTAGAAGAAACAAGCCTTACATGAGGGTGAAATGTTAGTGACAAAAATTAGAACAGGTGAGACATTTAAAAATGGAAAAGTTCCTTATACACAGACTTCCCAGCATCAACCACCTTTCTCTCTTCCATTCTGCCCTCTCTCACAATAACTAAGGATGACTAAGCATTTCCTATGAGTTAGGCACTAAGGTCATAGATGAACTGTCTCCTGAAATCCTTAGAAGAATCTTATGAGGTGGGTTCCATTTCAACTATGTTAAATAGTAGCCAAGTGATATCAACAGGATGATACGACATGCTCCAGGTCCTCAGTGGTGGAGTCAGAACTGGAACTCCTGTCTCCTTCATTGGTTGCAGACTTTCCATGCTTTCCCTCTGAACCTGCGAGGGCTGAAGTGAAAGGCCTTGAAGAAGACATATAAGGAGGTACAAGAGTTCTGAAGTCAACTTTCCCTGGGGCTACAACCCTTACAGCTGAAGTGGGCCCCTACAGATGGATATGTGTCACTACCCTGAGTTAGAAACACCTATGAGAATCATGTTTACTCCTTATCCTTTCACTACCTACGGTCCACGCCTGAAGGACAACTGAGGTAATTTTTCAGCTTCACTTATAAAATATTCTGTTAAAGAAGGAATAGCCCAGCCTGTTCCCAGGAAACTAGGAAATGGAATTTCAGCCCTCTACATTCCCAAGACATTCCAGGTCAAGGACTCACTTTATCTCAGCTAGAAGGCAGACTTGACTGAAGCAGGAATTTGTTCACACTGTCCCCTCAGCATTTGGCAAGGAGCGCCAGTGAATGAGTGAATCACTGAATGAGTGAACCCAGAAGAGAGGACAAGTCCTAAGCAGGGTGTGAAAATCAAGAAGAATCACTTTCCATGTTAACAAAGAGCCTCAAGGGAGAATGATCCATTTTAGCATCCTAGAAAAGAATATGAAAGGAGGAACCTGCTACCCAGTAGAAACCCAACAAATAACTGTGAAATGAGTGAATATTTTAGAATAAGATTAGAGACTTTAATAGAGTCCTTGTCTAGACGAATATAAGACAAAGACACAAAACAGGAAGCCCTGCAATTCTGTCCAGCCAATGCCAAAGACCAATGCCAGATTCACCTCTGCACTCCCTTTCCCAGTGAGCCCAGAAGGTTGCGCCACATCCCACCTTGCTGGGGCATTTCTAGAAGGAAAGGGCAGGAAGGAAAGAAAGAGACACAGCTGGAGAGCATAGCAGAACCAACCCCAAACTTCATGGGATACAGGGTAGAATTATTCCCTGAGGAGTGGCATAAGAGAGGGTGACCTTAACACACAAAGTCAACTTTAAAACACCATGATTTTTCTTCTGCATGCATGCCAATATTGCTTTATAATCTTTTAAAGAAATAACATGATAACACCTTCACATGTGGCTGACATGTGGCTTTCCTCTTCCAACACCTCCTCACTCTGCACATGTGGCTCCTTTATGGACATTCTCTGTGCCTCAATTGCCTCAGTACTTGCTTCTCTTCCATAGCTTGGTGCTGCTTTCCTGAAGGAACAAACTCTGCTGGGTTCACAAGATGATGGAACACCTATGACAGACACTTAATCCTATTTCTAAAAAGGTTCACCTGGGCAGACATTCTTACTGATGACCAAGTGCTGCAGACTGGAGTAGCTGTATACAACTGGGATTAACTGTGCCATTGGTGACTTGGCAATATCATATACACATTCATTGAATACCCTTTCAGGGCTCCAAGTGTGTGTGTGTGTGTTTTTGTACATTCAGGTGCATGCGTGCACACACATACATACGTACATACACACACACACACACACCTGTGCAAGCCTGTCTGCATGCAGCAGAATATTATGTGTACACGCTGATGTGGTGGGTTGAAAGCAGATGGTGATCTTCTTGCTGGAGCTTTCATTACGTTCCAAGGTATTTTGCCAGTTAGGAAAAGGATGGAAGATCCTTTCTCTACAATCTCAGCATGATGAAGGGGTATTTAAGGAGAGCCTATACAACTCAACAGGTTCTAGAAAATGTGTCAGACACAGACGTCTTTGAAGAACGTCTCCATCACCTTATTCTCAACCAAGGGAGATGACATCATCTTCAAACAGTTCACAAAAGAAGAAACACAACACTGCATTCGTTTGGTCCTGATGGGCTACCTGAACAGAGATTTCAAAAAAGGCTGACA
>RJWM01024042.1:0-31259 GCA_004363535.1 Dasyprocta punctata | reverse complement strand
CCTAAGACAACCATATACTGAAATCACAGGTTAAATACATAATGCATTCTAACAGTATCACATTAGCTAAAATAGTGCTGTTTAAATCAGGAGAAGGTTACTAGAAGCTACTGCTATTGACACTTTGCACAAATACTTCTTGTTCCAATGATAAATTCTCTTAATAACTGACATCCTTGTTGAAGTGTAAAAATCAATGGACATATTATTGAGAGGATAGAGAGTTATATATGTGGGAGAAAGCATAGCAAAACACGTTAAAACTCACATGAGAGAAATCTAAGCTCACTTACCTTCACAAAGCTCATGCGTATAGTGCACATTTTTGTGAGCTCATAGACTGTTTCAAAACCATGGTTCACAGACTGTGCCAATAACTGAGCAAATTCTTGGTTGTTAAAAATTTTTAAACTACATCCACTAGGGATTTTGCAAACAGTAGTGGGATGGAAGCCGTGATGGTAGTTGCAGTTCCGACTTTGCACAAAGATGCTACTGTCACTGAGGCATTCAGCATATACCTCCCCTCCAACATAGTACAGGTGGACTCCTGCGGGAAGACAGAGCATATCACTGGTTACAGCTGGAAGGCACCTGTGCAGCTTCAACATATAAATATACATTTGTATAGGTTTCAACTTTGGCTACCTAAACATTCTCTAAATCCTACAAAACAGGTAAAATCTTAGTATAACATCCATGTGTCAACAAGTACGTGGGAGATTTCTAGGAAATAATAAAATATGTCTCATATAGAATAAGTCTCTTGAAAATAATACCACAGTGTAACAATTTCAGCTGGATATGGTCACATACATCTGTAATCCCAGTACTCCGGGAGGCTGAGGAGGGATTACAAATCTGAGCTCTGCCTAGACAACCTCACTTAACGAGACCCTGTCTCAAAATAAAACATATAAAATTAAAAACAAAAAGGGCCACACTCAATGCAAAGGACTTGGACTCAATCTCCAGTATCAAAAAAAAAAAAAAAAATACAAAGGACAACAATTTCATGTTGGTATTTAATGCTTATTTGGTCATGGTTAAAAGTGTATTCTCACTCTAAAAATACCTGGACTTCACTGTGGGATCCTACATGTATTCATCATGTTAAGTCTCTTGCATTTATTCTGCAACTAAACTGTTTGGGAAATTTTAGAGAAGGGAGGATTAAGAAAAGTAGAGGGGAACTAACAAACCAGAGGTGGAAAAAGTATTGCTGAGAGCTGTTAAGACATAAGGTCTAGTAACAAAAAAATTTAAATGTTAGAAAAAAGTCTTAGTGTGCAAAGTACGAGCTCACCACACAAGCAGCTGCTACAGACTTCCCGTGAAACCTGGTGTTCCAGGAGTGTAGAAAATTTCATCTGACCTAGCCTTTCCTTTAAAAGAGGAACAGGGGAAAACTCCCTCGGACAAAGTCCTACACCACTCAGGCAGATTATATGGGCCACCCAGCATACAGTGTCACACACCATGTGGCTTTAAGCCATCCACCTGTAGGTAACTCGGCTAAGCCACAGTCGAGATTAAAAGAATGATGGCCTATGAAATACTATGTGTGGTGCACAAATGTACACGTAAGGGTTAACACTTCTGTAATAATTAAATAGCTGCTAAGGCAGATGCTCATTTTTTTCAGACACCCATATTTCAGTCTGATATAGGGAAAACTAAAATAAAGATTTTCCCCATGATTATAAATTTTCACTATAGAAAACTTAGAAGTAAAAATATAAAGAAGTGGAAAATAGTATCCCTCTGTTAGTCACATACAGGTATTAACCATTCATGGTCTGAGACACTGCATTCAATTTTGGGTATCATTACATTTTTGGCAAACACAAACATATACACTGATATATGGACATAACAATTTATTTAATGATTTTTCCATTAGCAGACCACTGTGTTGACAATAATTTTCTGCTGTTATAACAATGACATGATAAATGTCTCTGGACAGCTCTTAATAATATCCTTACGACAGATTCCTGGAAGTTAAATCACTGGATCGAAGGCTTCTGATTCACTTTGCCAAATGACTTTCCAGAATGCGGGTATCAATTTACACCCCCACCAGCAGTGTTTCAGCGCACTTCCCATTTGGCCCATGCCAGTACCAAATCTGAAAGTAAAATTCCCCTAATTTACAGCTGAAAAATAATGTTTGCTTTAATCTGTGTGGGGCTGGATGTATTCTCCTCATTTATTAGCCACCTGTGTTTCTCCTATGAATTCACTGTTTGTATTTCTTACCTATCTATCCCACCCAGGGTCTATATTTTTATTATGTTTTATAAACTGTGCATACAGGCAGGATATCATTTTTTTCTTGTTTCCTTGGTAATCCTTTGTCTTAATTTTGTTCATGATATATATTTTTTAATCTAGATAAGTCTCAAATCCTTTAGTCAAATCTCTTATGACCCTGGATCTTTAAAACATTTCTCTCTCTCTGATCAAATCTATTTTCTTCTACCTTTTTGTCTTTTAAAAAATATGCACCAGTCTATCTGCATATATGATAGGAGGCCAAGGTTTCTTCTCCCAGACTGCTCCAAAGCTAACTCCGTTACTGCAGGACTCTCAGAAGACTCTGGTAGTTTATTATGCTTCACTTAACATTAGATTCTCATATAGTCTGAGTTTAATTTACTCTATTGTTTTGTCAACACACTAGTTTATTTGTAGTTTTTACAATGCTTTATTAACCCTAATATCATGAATTTTTTCTTTACTCATTCATTGAAATATTTGAGCTATTTTCACTTTTTTTTATCCAGGTAATATTGAGAATATATTAACCAACTTTCAAAAAAATATGTTAGTTTGTTTTAAACTAAAAATTAAATTAGGATGAATATCTTAAAATGTTTTTATAATATTAAGCCTTTCCTTTAAGGAAACTGCACTGCCTGTTATTTCAAATTTTCTTTCTCTCTCAACATACTAGATTTCCTTTATATAATTCTCACATATCACAGGTTCAGATTCTTCCCTAGAAATTTATGTTTTCTATTGCTATTAGAAATTCGATTTTCCCCTGTTACATTTTCTCTTAGATTGTTATTACTGCCAGATTAAGGACAACTGACATAATTTTCAAAAAGTAGATTTTTGCCAGGCATGGTGGCACATGCCTGTAATCCCAGCACTCGGGAGGTTGAGGCAGGACGATCACTGTGAGTTTAAGGTCAGCCTGGGCTACAAAGTGAGTTCAAGTCCAGCCTGAATGGCAGAGCAAGACCCTATCTCAAAAAAGACAAAAAAAAAAAAAAAAAAAAAAAAAAAAAAAACTCTTTGCTGGGCACCGTGGCACATGCCTGTAATCCCACTACTTGGAAGGCTGAGACAGAAGGATCACTGCAAGTTTGAGACCACCCTGCGCTACATAGTGAGTTCAAGGATAGCCTGAATTACATAGCAAGACCCTGTCTCAAAAACAACAAAACAGATTCTTTGGCAGCTTCTAAATAAACAATAACATTTGAATACACAATGCTAATTCATAATACTGACATGGGCAAAAGGAGAGGCACTTGTATACTTCTGGTAGGAGTGTAAATTATTAAAAGAGCTCTCTGGAAAGTAATTTGGCAAAATATATCAAAAGCTTTTGGTCTACTAATTTCACTTCAAGAATTTATCCCAAGAATATTATAAACCAATCCTATCATCTACAAATAATGATAATCCTGGCTTATTTCCGTTATCTCTAATTCTACTTTTTGGGTACATTATTCAGGGAATCTGGAACAATTTTAAATTACAGCACTCCCAGAATCCTTATTTTCTTTCTAATTTTCTAAGAGGAAATTGTACAATGGCTTTTCAGTACTGTAGGGGAATAATCACTTTACAATTCAATGAAAAACAAATCTTTCTATCCTAAATATAAAACTGTGTTTCTATACAATTTCAGGGGTTTACAAACAATAGAAAGATATTTATGAATCTAACAGTTAGCATTTCATCACTAAATGTGTTATTTAAGCTTTGTTTCCTTTAATCATATTAAGAAAATATCAATTCCTGCTTTAAGAGTTGTAGGGTCTCCCTCCACTTGTAAAATGCAATGTTAAAATTTTACCTCAAACATCTTTTAAGCATCTATTAAAAAAACTTTTAATCTGGTCCACTATTATAGACTTCAAAGATCATTTTTAAAAACTTTTATTCCAAAAATAAGTAATTTTAAACTTACAGGAAAAATTTGAAATAGAACAAAGAAAAAGCAAACAAGCACCCATATACCATCATCCAGATTCATCTATTGTGACAGTTTACTCCATCTGCTCTCTCCCTGGCACGCTCCTTCCCCAACGTGTCCATGCACACACACACACCTCACCCCCGGATGTATTCTGACACAGGACTGTGTGAGAGAGACCCAGACAGATGGTGAGTAGACCAATAATATTTTATATATTTAGAAAATGTTTATACACAAAATAGCTCAGTTTATGAATGCTTTTATTTGCAAACAATTTAGTTCACAAACAAAAGCATTTGGCAAAATTTTGCTTCCGTTCACAAACTCCACATTGGGTGACAAACCTGACCATGGCCATCTTCTCCACACAAACACAAAGGCAGCCATCTTCCCCAAAATCGTAAAACAAATTTTCATAAACTGAGGCACCACTGTATATATAGAATCTTATAGCCTTCCTAAACTGTTTCAGGGCCTCTGTGTGTGGAATATTCCTCAACTATTTCATCATGGCTCTTTACCCCAAAATAGGTAACTGTGTAGAGTGTGTTTTCTAAGAAATGCGTAAGAGAGCTTCTCACACAGCCACAGCACAGTCAGCAATGGCAGCAAATTTAACATTGACATAATATTTTTCTCTAATCTATCACTCATATTCCAGTTTTGCCTGCTGATGCAATAATGTCCTTTACAGTATTTGTTCCCTGTCCGGTACAGGATCACAACCAGCTGTCACATCTTTTAACTCATTTTAATCTGAAACATTTCTGCACCTTTTGACAGATGTAGCTACTCCTAACTTTTTATTTTTTATTTTATTTTATTTTTTGCAGCACCAGGGATCGAACTCACAGCTTCACTCCTGCCAGACAGGCGCTTAAGTTGCTGAGCCAAACTCCCGGCCCTAGTTTTTTGAGGCAGGGTCGCACTGTGTAGCTCAGGCTGGCCTTGCGCTCACGTTGTAGCCCAAGCCGGCCTTGAACTCACAAAGCTCCTCCTACCTCAGCCTCCTGAGCGCTGGGATTAAAGGCGTGCGCCACCACGCCCGGCACTCCTAACTTGTTAAAATAGAATGTTCCTCATTTGCGTTTTATATGAAGTCTCCTCGGGACAGGGTGAGCTCTGCATTCTCGGCTGGAATTCCACACAGAGGATGCTACGGCCTTCTCTGGGCATCATATCCGGAGGGGTATGATTTACATTTGTCTCTCATTAGCAACGATAAGTTTGGTGCCCAGTCAACCCAGGGACCAGTTACAAAATTAAATGACTTCTCCACTGTGTGATTTTTATTGTCCCTGGACCTAATATGCAGTTTGTGGGGAAATACTTAAAGCCATGCAAATATCCTGATTCTTATCATTAAAAAAAAGTTCATATATTTAGCATTCATCGATGATTCCTGCCTGATTCCTATGTTGGTTGCAAAATGTTATTTCTCCAACTCTACAACTCACTCTACATTTACCAGCTGGCCTTCTCTATTCATGTATTTATCTATTTAATGTTGGTATGATATGGACATCTGAATTAGTATTATTTTTTAATGGATTAAAATTCATTACTTAGTTTACATTATTTTAATTAACTGCACTTACAGTTGCCCCATGGTACCTGCAGATTATGAATCCATAGATTCAACCATCCTCAGATAAAAAAGTAAATTTAAAAACTGCATCTGTACTGAACATGTATAGACATTTTTACCTTGTCATGATTGAAAAATTTTTCCTGTAAGTTTAACCAAACAGTGTAAGACTTGTTTACATAGCATTTACACTGTATTAGACATAACTAATCTAGAGAGAATTCAGAGCATACAGGAGGGTACACCCATTCATTCAGAATCCTCAACAAATCCCCCATGGGTACCAAAGGATGACTATCTTGTGCTCAGAGTGAGAGCTGTATAGGTGAACCTCCTGCACGCTGGCTCCCATGACATGCCCCATCATTTGCACAAGCGTTTCTTTGCTTTCTGCCATAACAAGATGTTCCGAGCTCATCTCGACCCAGCCTTGGAGGCAGGTGTTTCGCTAAGGAGCCCTGGTTCCTCTTAGTGGGAGATGGCATTAGAACTGATGATCTAGATACAAGATGTGCTTCTCACTGTGAAGTGTCTTTGTTTCTTGGTGTGTTCAGCAGGCAGATCAAAAAGTATGTGTTTAGATGGAGACACATAGGTTTATACAGACACACAATATACATGAGAATATAAACATACATGTGTACATTCATGCATTATTAAAATTACGATTTTGCACTAATACCTCCACTGACCTCCACAATATTTATTTTTTGCCTTCCTTCATGTACATATGTCCCTTATTCCACAGTGAAAATCAGGCCTTGAGCAACAGTCACACATTTAGTTATCTGCTTAATCAGAGACTTATTAGTATATGTTTGCCATGCATAATAAATATATTCATTGTGAGGTGCTTAATCTTACATCTAAAAGACACAGAATGGTTTCACTTACTGCTATGGTTCCTTTTTGGATGGCTCCACAAGCCTCATGCAGTCACGGAGGTGGCTGAGTTTAGCATTTGTGATTGGTTCATTGTCCAGCACTGGGATTGGTGGTGTGAGTGCTGTACTCACCCGGGGCAGAGCCAACATATTATATAAAGGAGGGGAGGAGGTGCGCTTTTTACCCTGTTTGCTCTTGTCACTTGTGGCTGCCATGAAAGGCTACCCATTAGCCATGCCACCCTGCCTTGGAGCCAGCTGAGTATGGACTGAAACCTCCAAAAACTGTAAACTAAATAAACCTTTCCTTCATTTTGGGCATCTGGTATTTTGTTCCAGCAAGGAGAGAAAAGTACCTAAGCCACTCACCCACTACTAAATAACTGAATCTATTAAAGAGACTCTTCCATAGCAAAACATAAAATAGAACAGTGCCCCCCAAACAGCAAATCACAATTTCAGGTAATTCAATATTATAAGAGTGGAGATACCGTAAAAATTATTGATTAGAAAAACTTCCAAACACTACACTTTTGAAAATATTTCCAAACAAAAGCTACCGAACATTACCTGCTATCTGCAACACTAATTTGCTAAGCGAATGACCTCTGGGGGAAGAAGGACACAATAGATAAACAGCTCTAGAGGTCAGGGTGAAGACTCACCTTTTCCAATATGCCGCCTGGTGTTTTCAATAGTGGAATTCCGGTTAACATTGGACAGCAGCCCAAGGCAGAAACGGTTCTTATTGTTGGAAGGATCCGTGAAGCCATCCACCAACACGCTTGTGGAGGACGCATGGAACGCTTCACCCACACGGTTATTGAGCTCATAGTAGACAATAGAGCACCAGTGTTTTGGTTCCTCATAAGCAACTGCCTGGACATCTGCAAAACAAAGAAGAAAAGGTTCCATCAACCACGGTTTGGGTCTCAGGCTCTCAAAACCTAAAGTGACGTCAAACTGGCTGGGGATCTTGAATGAAGATGTGGAAAGGCAACTGAGAGCAGGATGTCTAGGGTTTTCCTATAATATCTGAAGCAGGCACTTTTTCTTTAAGTGTGACATTCTCCTTTAACTGGAAAACAATTTTCTGCAATTACCATCAGGAAACCAAAGCACCAGTTAAGCAAGCCTAGCAGCGGCGCTTGCTGAATCCTAACAATATGCCATTTGCTCGTTAGTATGCAGAAATGGCAATCACCCCTACTACAGACCCCGGACCCCCGCCAAAGAAACACAGCAAGTGACAAGGGAAAAAAACAAGTGGGCCGAGAACAAGAGCGGCCCAGAGATCTGCCAAAGGTACTGGGTATTAAAAAGACTCACTTTTGGCAAAGCCTCAGCATACCGATGCTTTTTTAAAGCAATAAAAATGAGCTTTTAATTATTGATAAGTTGCTTTACTTCATATCAAGTTGCCAATAATGATCACAGCTCCAGTTTTGCTCCAGTTCTCAAACTCAGGAAGAAATCTGGCCAGCTGGCCATTCTTCCAGAATGAATCATATCTCTCTCATCCAGATTTCACGCTAACTTCCTTATATTTGCTTTAAGTCATGCAGAGCAGGTGTGTTTTGTCTCTCCATTCCCAGAATGGGCCAACAATGGAAATTACCCAACTTCACTGACAGGATGCAGCTTGTTAAGTCAAATCTCTTAAGACTAACAAATCTCCAAACAGAACATGCTTCTAAACACTTGCAACTAAAAGGTTTTAAAGATAAGTTCCTTCTGTAGTAAAACCTCTTGTACTCCTGCTTTAGAGATTCCAGGAATACAAACTAATATTTGCAGTATACCAATGCATAATGATCTGAGGTTTACGAAGTCTTGGGAGTACAATCATAAAAAACTGAAAGAAAATCCACATCAAAGGCACTGTTAAGGGAAAAGTACCACTGTGTTCTTAGCATCAACCTCCACAAATATTAAAATGCACTTTACTTTAGAACTTGTTAAAGAAAACAAGGAAAATGACAATTTAAAAACCCATACCTTAGTTGCTTTATATAATTAAGTACGTCATCTTAAAACATACACTATTTCCTATTGATAAACAACTCTACAGTCAATCTGGTATACTTCAAAGAGCAAAATATTAGTGATCTGTAAGTGGCAAATCTTAAAGAAGGCTGCAAAATCAGTAACAGAAGGCATTTTATCAGCTATCTGGATTATTTAGAATATTATTCATCTAAGTCAGAGGCCTACATTTTTTTTTTCTGTAAGTGGCCAGAAAGATTTTGTGGAACATACGGTCTTTATCAAAATTCTGCCTTTGTGCTGTGAAAGCAATCACAGATAACATGCAATGAATGAACACAGCTGTGTTCCAATAAAGCTTTATTTACAAAAACAGGTAGCAGGCTAAATAGTTTGCTGACCCCTGCCCTAAGAAAACCACTAAAGGCAACAACAAGAGAAAGGTCAACATTTTCTTCCTTATGAAAATATTAATGGACTGTGAATTTACCTAAACAGGGAAAATTTTAAAGGTGATTTAAAAGAAAGAAATCGTGACATCAACATCTTATTCTTAATGACAACAGTGACAGGGTGCCCACTCTTGTAACAGCACGTAGCACTGTATTCACTCTTTTCTGCCATCCTGGTCCCCAAACACAAATCCCAAAAATGTGTGAGACAAGGGTTACTTTCTCAACCAGAGACTTTGTTGGTTTATAATTACATACTTGAGAGGATGTTCTAGAAATGATGAGGAACCATAAAATGTAATAAAAAGAGATTCTACAGTATTACCAATTCAAGAGTTGTACATCACAATTTAAAGGGCTGTGAGCTCATCATCAGTTTTTAAAACTTAACTTTTAAAGAGCAGGTTTAAGGTAACAGCAAAATTGAGGATGAAGTACAGAGATTCCCCATATGCCTCCTACCCTTACAAATATGCAGCCTCCTCTGTTATCAATACCTCCCACTAGTGTGGTACATGTATTATAACCAAAGAATCTATATTGATACATAATTATCGCCCAAGTCCATAATTTGGATTAGGGTTCATTCTGGGTGTGGTAAAGTCCATGGATTTGGACAAATACATAAAATAACATGCAGCATTTATTACTGTATTGTACAGACATCATCAAATTTTCAGTGCTCAAAGAATATAAGCAAGCCAGGTGTGGTAGTCCACTCCTATACTCCCAGCACTCTAGGAGGCTGAAGCAGGAGAATTCCAAATTCAATCCCAGTCTGGGCAATTTAGTGACACTCTGTCTCAAAAATAATAATAATAGTAATAATAATAATAATAATAAAATGGACTGGGGATGTAACTCAGTGTAAAAGCCTTGGGTTCAATCCCCAATAACTCCCGTGAAAAAATCAATTCTGATAATGTCCGAGGCAGTTCCTATTTTAACAAAAAATTTGCTGAGAATAAGACTTATTGCAATCAAGTTATACTTTTACTTCAATTTACATGAACTTTATACAAAGTGAACAATGCATGCCTGGTGTGAAGTGCACCAGTGAAGCACTTCGCTCCCCGAGAGCCGGCCTGGGGACAGTTTCGTTCCCCAGCACAGCCATGGGGCTTCCAGGTGCTCCAGGGTTCCACCACCCGCTTATCTGATCTCTCTGCTCACTTAAGGCCACAAAACTGGCAGCTGGCAACTTGGAAGAAAAAAAGCATCCTCCACTCAGTCACTGCCAAAGACAATATGTGGGGAATAAAGACTCACCCTACCCTAGAGAGACAGAAACTTCTGGCTTTGGGGTGAGAAACAGAAGAACTTGTGCCTCAATTTCTCTTCTTGCTATACTTCTTTATTTCAGTCAGAAGCAAACAGGCCAAGAAACAAATGCCAGTAGGTATTTTCAGTTGCAGGAATACATAAGTGAAGGGCTGGCAGGCAGGACTCAGGAACATCTTTTCTAACCATGAAAGAAACCTTGTGGAGCCGGGCGTGGTGGTGCACGCCTTTAATCCCAGCACTCTGGAGGCTGAGGTAGGCGGAGCGTTGTGAGTTTGAGGCCGGCTTGGGCTACAACGTGAACGCAAGGCCGGCCTGAGCTACATACTGCGACCCTGCCTCAAAAAACCAGGGCTGGGAGTTTGGCTCAGTGACTTAAGCGCCTGCCCTGGCAGGTGCAAGGTTGTGAGTTTGATCTCCGGTGCCGCAAAAAAAGAAAAGAAAAGAAAAGAAACCCTGTGGAAACTCCAGCCATGTGAACTTCCATTTTTGAACGCCACAGGTGAAAACTTCACTTTGGTGTTTCGCTGTTTCCCCAGTTCCCCTGGTCCCTTAAAAACATCCTTTACATCATCAATTCTAAATGATTAAGTGCTGAAGATCAACACAGATGACTGCACAATTATCCTCGGGCTTTTGAGAGTGAAGACAATTTATTATCCAAAGACTGTTCCCCATTGAGCTTCTCTACCTATCTCAAATGGCGATCTTTTAAAAAGCGAATAGAGGTTTGTGAGAGAAACTAACACTTGGATGTTACAGACCTCAGACCAAGGTCCCCAGCCCTGGGCCACCAGCACTGGTCTGTGGTCTGCTGGAAACACTGCATGAGGGAGGGGAGTGGCGGGCGAGTGAACGGAGCTCCCCCTGCACTGCCGGCTTTGCCTCGCCACCCGAGCTCTGCCTCCTGTCAGATCAGCAGCGCACCAGAGTCTCAGAGGAGAGCAAACCTTGCTGCAAACCGCACATGCCAGGAGCGAGGCTGCACTGCTTCTTATGTGAATTTAAATGCAATACTACAGGAAAAAAAAGTGCAAAACGAATGAAATGCACTTGAATTGTTTCACAACCATTCCCTGCCCTCCCATCTGTGGAAAAAGAAGTCTCCCATGAAACTATACCCTGGTACCAAAGAGGTTGGGGACCCCTGCTTCAGACTCTACAAGGAGACAAGGAGCAGCTCAGCTCACCTCCTCTGTTGATCTCCGAGGCCAGCGAAGGCGCCATCATGTTCGTGTCCATTGGCTGAGAGCCGTCCTGCGCCATGGGGTCTTCAGGAGGCAGGTAGGCAGGGGGAGGCGTGTCAGCTACAAAGTTTACAAAGTCAGGCTTCAGACATATTCTCTTGTGAAATGAAATTCTTCAAGAGATCACATTGCCCTGTTAACTTCATCAAAAGACGGGATGCTACAGACATGGGGCTTGGTGTACGACTTCTGAAAATAATTACCATCCCCAGATCTTCTGTGTCTTCAGTGCCAACTCGGTGGGAGGAAAAGCACTGTATGGCAGTTCGGGGCTTTCCGTCTATCTAGGATCATGCCATTTAAAAACAGCTAAACATACTCTTCTGCAGTCTGCTCTGAGAGGACTGTGCTTCACACTGACTAGTGGGCACAGAACGTCTGAAAGCTACCACACATGGCACTTACTAAGAAAAGGAGTTTTCAGGGTCTCTTGCTTAATACCTATGGGCTTTTAGAAATCTGCCAGTTGAGTTTCATTATTGCTCACTGATGCAAACTGTTAATTTTTCCAGGACTTGAAGAACTATCTTCTCCCTATTCACTTAAATAACCACTAGCTTTTAAACGCCTAAAACAGAATAATAGAAAACAAAATCAGTTAAGCTCCGCTATCTTCTATCTCAGAATTTATATATCAGTTTCTTCCGAGGAGCACACCACCAGCTGGCAAACGAAATGACTTCTGAAACAACAAACACTAATACAAGTCTGGTGTTTTCTTATAAACAATCTTTTGGAGTCCAAACTTCAGCTCCTCACTGGCTCCTCTGAGCTCATCTAGCATAAGTGACAGAGCCCTGGGGACCAAATTTAATCTCAAGGCATCAGGAATGCTCGGTGAGTAGCCAGGGCCAGCGTGGGGCAGGTGACTAACGCTGCTCTGTGGGACTCTCCAGTGATTGCCGCTGACGCGCTGAACCCAACACTCACTACCCGAGCTGCTCACAAGCAGTGACGGCACAGAGATGGCACTGCAGAGCCCTTACCAGGACACTGGTTTGCTTTCTCTCACTGTTTTAAATCCAGCTTCCTCCCTGTTCTGTGAGGCTGACTCTGCTTTAGTGAAGGCAGCCTCCTCCGACCCAGATTCAGTGAATTTCTGCCAAGGGGCTGGTGAAAATCTCATCGGCAATCTGCGGCATCGGCACTGCTCAGAGGGACCTGATAATTACAGGTGCTGTGCTATTATTCCCATCCATGCTTCCTCCTTTCCCCTTTCCATATTTCTTTCTTTCTTTCTTTTTTACAGCATTGGGGATCAAGCTCACAGCCTCACACCTGCCAGTCAGGCGCTTAAGCCACTGAGCCAAATTCCTAGCTCTAGTTTTTTGAGGCAGGGTTGCACTATGTAGCTCAGACCGGCCTTGCGCTTGCGTTGTAGCCCAAACTGGCCTCGAACTCACAATGCTCCACCTACCTCAGCCTTCCGAGTGCTGGGATAAAAGGCATGCACCACCACACCTGGCTCCCTTTCCATATTTCTTCTATTTGGCCTGTCCCTTAATCCCTGACAGTTAAGGACCAAGTGGGAAGTCAAGCTATAATCTGCAGGATTTTCACCTGTGTTCACCTGGGGTTGCCGCTGCTCAAAAGGCCTCTGAACCTTAACTCCTCGCCACTAACCTGGCCACTACATGTACAGGGTTTACAGGGAGTGGGGCGGACAGGAAATCACCAAATATCAGTTTGATTTTTAAACTACTGTATCTTCCACCTTCATTCCAGTTTTGGATTGAAAAATCAAACCACACAATGCAAAGTGAAGTGGCTTAAAATAAAAGGGAGTAATAGAAGCATTAAAAAAAATACGTAAAATGTGGACCACTTTTCAATTTCTGAAAGCCCAGTGCTGATGATTTAAAATTTACTTAAAAATAATTTAAGTAGCCCAAAAAACATGTCTTCCTAGTCATTTCCCCTCCCCAAAATGTTAAAATATTTCAAGTACAAAAGAATCCTTGAGCTGGGCTTGATGGCACACACCTGTGCTCCCAGCACTTGGAAGGCTGGGGCAGGAGGATGGCTGTGAGTTTGAGAGCAGCCTGGGCTATGAAGTGAACTCAAGGCCAGACTGAACTACATAGCCAGACCCTGTCTCAAAAAGGGAAAAAAAAAAGAATCCTTGAGGATTACTGCCAAGAAACTTTAGACTTTTTTATTCTGAGATGCTTGCTTATTAATCTATAATCTGAATAATGTAATGTCCTAATTAATCATTTATTTTGATAGTCATTACACCATCAGTTATGTCTAAAAAAGGAAAATAATTGTTCTTCTGTCTTTGCTAAGTTAAACAAGCAGATGGTTTCCAGTACTTCGGTTACAATTCCTTTGTTGTTAAAGTGTAGGTTTCTTGGGACTGCATCATCATTTAAATAAATTGAATTAAATGGGCGTGTGTGCTCTTTCAGGATCTATCTTTCCTAGGTTGCACTGATAGCAGGGGTTTCTCTAAGTCTGAAATGATGTTGACCGAGGCTGTGTTTCTTCCAACGGCACAGTGTTTAACAGACTATTTTTCTCTTTCTTTTATCACTAGAAAGACGGTAATAATTAGGCCACGCCCAAAGGATGCAGCTGTTTCAAAACTTTTTAAAAACAAGGGGAAAATAGAGCTAATGCAAGCATCTGTGCTGACAAATAACAAGCTGTTTGGCTCTTCAGCTGTGATTCTCCTTCCACAGATGCGAGCTGGAGGCACCAGAGCGCAGTGCGCATTCCGAGGCTGAGCCGCTCCGCCGCGATGCTGGGCACCCACCGGCCGGTCTGCCCACGGCACACCCCCAACGTCCCCTCCTACCTGGCATCTGGAAAGGGCTGCCCGGGTCGGAGCTGGTAGGAGAGTGAGGGTAGGTGCTGCTGCTGCTGCCGGGAGAGTTTGGGTAGCTGCTGTTGGGAGAGTGAGGAAACGGGTGGCTGTTGGGCTGCGGGAAAGAATCCGGAAAAGTGGCGTTGAGTGGCATGTGAGGCTCGTTTTGTCCCGAGGTCCGGAACTGAGCTAGAAGGCTGTGCTGAGGGTTATACTCGCTGTGTCTTGGAACCAGCACTGGAGGAAGAACTGGAAACAGAGAAAAGGGGAAAAAAAAAAAAAGACAAAAATGAACACGATGAAAAGTGATCACTATCTCCCATAAAGCTGAAACATAACTGTGAAGACAAATTATCAGAAGCCTGCTGCCCTGATGTAACTCAGGCACAACTCAAGTGAGCAGCCAGCTGATAGAGGCCCAGGCACAGACTCCTGAGAACTGTGGACGGCACATGCCTGAGGTCTGCAGCACTGCTGCACTGAGGCACGTCTGCAAAGTATGTTCATTTCGGTTAGGAATGTTAAATTCTCCCATTCTTGATTTTTCCATTCACTAAAAACCAAAGTGCAGTTAAGGATATACAGTGTATCACCACTGACAATTCCACTTCACAGCCCTGCTAATAAGAATTCAGTGTTAATATTTATTGAACAACACATGTTTTAAACATGCTAACTCGCTTTTAAAACAAGAACAGTAAACAAACTTGAGGAGATAAATAGTGAAGATGGTTAATTACACAAAATACGATGCTCTGTGAAGAATCAATGCCGTGTCCAGTCCTAGTAGCCATACTTTACCGTCATCTTTTCTCTAAGTATCTGAACGAACTTACCCACTTCTCAACAATCCTTAACACTACCTAACCATCTAAGGATGCAAGAGATACAATTCACATTCTGCTAACTGAAAACCAAGTTATGAAGGTCCAAGAGGCAGATAACTGTGAGAAGCAAAAACTGCTCCTGTCACTCTATATAAAAGCTCTGTAGGTCAGGAAGCGAAGGAGCTGATAATCAGCACACTCGTCGACCTCCAGAAACTCCAGGCCAAGCCACCAGGACGCACTGGTCAATGGTCAGTTCCAGAGCCTGAACTGAGGTTCGACCTAGAGCTTCCCACCAGGTCACCAGACGGCTCCTCCTAACCACAAAGGCCCTGGAAGCCCTTCTGTGGCCTCAGCTAAGAGGGGGAAAAATGCATTTTTAAACTGAGTGGGAGATGAGACATAAAATCTGATTTTACTTTCCTGTGGTGCTGGGGACTGAACTCAAGGCTTTGCTCAAGTTAAGTATACACGGTACCCCCGAGCCACACACCAGCCCCTAATCCTTCAATTATTAAGATGATTTTTGCCACTGCTGACATTTTGTACAGATACCATTCAATAAACTCTGAAAATGTCCTGAAGTACTTCACATCTCTAATAAAATGTACATATCCTCATATAATGAAGTCTCAGATACTCTTCCATCTTTCCTCCATCTGGATTCTTCGGTATAACGTCTGTGAATGTAACATCTGAAGTTGTGTGTGTGGTGTCTTACTATGTGTGCATGCTGCAGTTTAGATGATAATGTAATTTTATCTTTTGCTGATGAATTAAGTTGCTTCTGGTTGAAGTAACTACAATGAAGTTTCTAGGACCATTATTTCTTTAAAAATCAATTTCAGAAAAAATTTACAGAAAAGCTGCAAGAAAGAACCCTAGTATGCTCTTTACCTACATACATCAATTTTTTAACACTTTCCCTCCTCCTGCATCAAATACACATTCTTTCTGAGGCAGCTGACAGCGAGGGACATGTGCTGTTCACCTCGTAACATTTCAGAGGAATCCCTAAAAGAAACATTAACTTCCACAAATACATTACAGTTTCAGTAACTGTTTTCAGTTTCATGCTACTGACATTTTTAAATACAGAAGTTATTTTACAGGCTAGCTCTCAATTGAGATTTCTCCAATATTTCTGCAGGCTTAAACTCAGGTTTTTGGCTAGCCAGAAGCCCACTATGTCTTCCTGTTACTGATGGTAATCTCAATTAATTGGCTAAGGTATTGTCTAGGTCATCCACCATCTACTGGTTTTCCTTTGGTAATTAATAAATTAGTGGGGAGATAACTTGAAGACTATGTAAATAGCCTGATTTTCATCAAACTTTACCTCCTAGATGTAGTATTCACTTTTACTTGACTGAAGTTTCGCTAGTGGTTCCATTATTCCATCATTAATCAGAAATTTCATACAACACAGAATTCTCATCTACTTATCTGCTGTGACACATGTTCTATATATGCGCACTTTACTGCTGTTACATATGATGTTGCATATGTTGTATAGTTTACAAATCTTGTCTGCTGTTACATATAACGCATACTTTACTGTTATCAATCATCAGTATGGATCCATATCTTAATAGACTATATTACTGTCTATTTTCATGTTCATAGTGCCTGACAATTGGCCACTGGGAGCCTCTTCAAACTAGTTCCTAAGCCTTTTTAACATGCTATCATTTTCTGAACATTTCCAGAATTTCTTCAACAAAATTTTCTACGCTTACCTCTTCCCTTGCCCATACCAGCCTTGGGGCTCCTGATTCACTTTAGTGATGAAGGTACGCAGAAACTAAAATGTGAACTCTAAGTGTGTTCTGGAAGTTTGCTGGAGTCACACTGTGTGTGTATGTCAGAAGCCCTGAGCTTAAACTGTTATCTCCATGTCTGATTTAACTCCACAGAGTTTCTATTTGCCTTCCTCCACTAGTACCACCAATGTATCTATTAATTTTCTTTATCCTAAAATAAACTCAAAAAACCGAAGGCAAATTTGAGGTTTTCTTTAAAACTTTTTAAAACTACATAAAGTACTTGAATTCACTCTAATTCATTCAAAATTTACTTGTGTACCTTTCCCCCTTTAGTATTGCTTTATTAATTTGAAATTTTATTCAATTTTTCATTTTTCAGTTTATCAGATGCATCTATTGGTTGTTGATACACTTAGCTCCCCAGTTCCTGCTGACTTGACTTTTCCAATACAGACAACACTGCCATGGCCCTAAAAGTCAAATATCTCCTTCCTGTCCCTGGTACTCAGCCCCCTCATACCAACCTCCTCACAGTGCAACCAATTTCACTTTGTGAATCCTGCATGTTTCTTGATGAAGACAAAAAAAAAAAGCACACTTTCTCATTTTACCAAAAAGAAAGCCTACTATCTGCACTGTAGCACCGCACTTTTTTTATGTACTATGGGAACAACTACATTAGTGCATGGAGATCTTCCCAATTTGTTTTTATAACTAGTAGCAGTTTATCAATCGGTCTCCCATGTTGAAGCATTTAGGTAGTTCACAATACTTTACAAGTAATATTGTACTGACTCTGAATATACATTGCAAAGCTGGGCGTGGTAGCACACGCCTGTAATCCCAGCACTGGGGAGGCTGAGGCAAAGGACTGCTGTGAGTTCGAGGCCGACCTAGGCTACAAAGTGAGTTCAAGGCCAGCCTGAATTACAGAGCAAGACCCTGTCTCTAAAAACCTGAAAAAAAAAAAAAAAAAAGGAATATCCATTGTAGTGTGATTAAATCAGTACTTGTAGACATGTTGAGAATCAGTACTGGAGAAATGCACATGTAATGCAGTTATCTTCAAATACCCCTTCGCAGGGAGTTACACTGTTTTACACTGCAATGTATGAGTGCCTTTCCCCAGCCTTTCCAAGTCGATTTTGTCAAACTTTTTTTTTTATTTTAAAGAGAAACACCCCAGAAAAATTAAGAAGCAAACAAACAAAAAACAACAACAAAAGTAAAATGACAACAACAACAAAAAACAATGGTGATACAGGATTTCAAAACAAGATGACTAGAATTTAACAATGGTTGCTATATTGCATATTGTTATTCTCAAAGTAATTGCTCAGGCTGCCAGATATAAGCATGCAAGATTGATCGAACAATACAATTTCCCTTTGAGCAGTTTTTTTCCCTCTTACTACATCTATTGTAACTTTTGGAGCTTACTTTTCAGTTTCTTGCACTAGTGAGACAATAGTGTTTACACATGCAAGTCTGATTTATTTTACTTTTTTTTTTAACAATCAGGTGAATGGGAAATGGTACTTTGGTGCAATTTTAATTTACATTTCTCTTATGGTAAACGTTGATCATGTATTTCAGAGGGTGTTTTTTTATATCTTTTATAAATTGTCTGTTTTGCCTTTTGCCCTTTTTCACTCCTCATGTTAACATTAGCCTGTAATGTACACTTCCCAGATCATTTTACTATAACCTGTTATTTGACTTGGTTTCCATGGCAAAGTTTTTCATTTGAGGTAGTCATATGCATCAACCTTTTATTTTATTTGGACTTTCAGTTACAGAATATCTTTTAAACTCCTATTAATGAAATTATCCATGCATTCTTCAAATTTCATTATTTAGATTTATGATCTACTTGGGCCTTTATTTATTTATTTATTTACTTATTTATTTGAGACAGGGTCTTGCTATGTGGTTCAGGCAGGCCTTGGGCCTACTTTGCAGCCCAGGTTGGTTCTGAATTTGCAACGAACCTCCTGCCTCAGCCTCCTGAGTGCTGGGATTTAAAGGAGTGTGCCACCATGCCCAGCAGGCTTTAGTTTTATTTATTTTAACCAGTGACCCCGACACCATTTACTAAAAAGCTCATCTTTGTCCTAGTCACTGGAAGTATGTTTTTAAAATAATGTTCTATATATGTTCAGATCTATTTTTATTTTATTTGGGTTTTGTTTTGTTTTTGAGACAGGGTCTTGCTAGGTAGTTCAGGCTGGCCTTGAACTCATAGCAGTCCTCTTGTTTCCAATTTCCGAGTGCTGGGATTATAGATGTGAACCACCATACCTGGTAGTGTCCATTTTTGGACCTTTTTTTTTTTTTTCCCCTAATTTGGTCTGCATTCAGTGGCAGTTTTAATTATATGGGTTTTAACATCTGACTGAGGCTAGTCCCTCTTACAGTTCTTTCTTTTTGGTGTCTTATTTGCATGCTATTTTTCCACATGATTTTAAATATTACCTTGTTTAACTTTTAAAGACAAAAAGTTATTGGTACCTTTATTGAGATCACACGATAGTCATAAATTAACAATAAATATCAGTATCTTGATGAGGTTCCAATGTTTTATTCAGTAACTAGGAAGATCTGTTCATGTTTACTGTCTGTCTTTTTGTGGGGAGGGTACTTGGGAGTGAACCCATGACCTCACGCATGCCAGGCAAGTGCTCTACTGCTAAGGTCTACCCCATCCCTCTTTAAATTTTATTCTGAGACAAGGTCTTGCTATGTAGTCCAGGCTGCCTTGAAACTGACCATCACGGCTTAGACCCCCAAGTAGCTGGAATTACAGGTATGTGACTCGTGCTTGACTTACTGATGTGACTTGTTCTGTAGGTACTGTATTGGATTACTAAGGCTGCCATAACAAATTCCTGTAGACTGGTGCCTTAAACAACAAGAATTTATCTTCTCACTGTTCTGGAGATGGAACGCTCAAGACAAAGGTGTTTGGCAGGTTAGTTTCATCTGAGACTTTTCTTCTTGGCTTGCTGATGGCCCTTTTTCCCGGCATCTCTGCATGTCCTAATCCTTCCTTGGATACCAGAAAGACTGCACTGGGACTCCCCCCGGCCCTCATTTTAACTTAATTTCCTCTTTACAGGCCTTGTTTCCAAAAATGCACTCAGTAGTACTTGGGGTTAGGGCCTCAACATTAATTGGGGTGGGAGGTACACTCTCCTGTGTTCAGAGGTAGGGCTTTTGGAAGATGATTGGACCGCAAGTGCTCTAATTTCATCAGTAGACTCATCCACAGATGAGATCATAATTTGATGGAATTGCTGGAGGTGACACAAAACAAAAGGTAAAGGCAGTGGATCACAGGAGTGTGACTCTGGGGACTACATCTGTCCCTGCCCTCTTCCTCTTGGATTTTCTTATCCTCTGCTTTCTGGCTGCTACAGTGTTTTTGTCTTAGAGTCAGCCAACCATGAACTGAAACCTCTGAAACTGTGAGCCAAAATGAATCTTCCTTCCTTTAATTTGCTATTCTCAGTTCTTTTATTACCGTAACAAACTTGTTCAACTGATTAAGCATTATCTATTTTCTAATGCTTTTTTAAGGCTTTCTCTTCCATTATATCTTTCAAGTGGTAATTATATATGCAGTTTCTGGTATGTTCAGGCTATTTTTTGTAGCCTACCTGCCTGAATTACCTTGTTGTCTGAATTAATCATTGTTTACAGAGATCTCTAGGTATCTAATCATGTCGCCAACAGTTTTATTTTTTCCTTTCCATTGTTTTCTCTTGTCTAACTGCACTGGCTCATAGCACCAACTGAATGTTAAGCAGGGGAGACAGCCAACTTCCCTGACTTATTCTTGACCTTGGTGGGGATATCATAGTGTTTCCTCATTAAGATGCTGACTTTAGTATGGAAGTGTTTATACACTGTTAGGGGAGGATCTGTCATTATAGTGTTTTCATCAGAAATGAGTGTTAAACATTTGACAGACATTTTTTCAGCACTGTTAGGGTTTTTCTTAGACCCATTAATATGGTAAATTTTCCTTACACTTTCAGCATTAAACCTGCTTACCAGGATGTACTTTATTTCCTTAGCATCTGATCACTAATACATTTTTTAAGATTTTTATATCCACATAGTTTCTCCCAGTTCACTGAAAATAAAGTTTTATACTATTATTTGTTTCTTCTTTGTAAGACTCTTTTGTCTGCATAACTACTTGAAAGATAATGACACAGTGTATTATCTATTGTTTTTCTCTTGTTATGAAGTTTTATTTTTTATAAAACAAAAAATTAAGATTTTGACATCAACGTGTAAGTGATACTGGTCTTTCTTTTTGTGTGCTTTTTATCACATTCTGGAATCCATGTTACACTTGCTTCATAAATGTCTGTATGCCTGAAGCAGCTCCATCTTTCTAGACAATCCTGCAATTTCCGACTGACTCCCTGGGGAGTCTGGGTGATTCCCTCTGGTGGTTTCCTATGGGCCAGTTTGTGGATAAATTTCTCTAGTGTTTCTATGGACATAAATTTAATTATGATAAATTACTTTTTTAAAGAAAATTATCCATTTCATCTTGGCTTTCAAATTTATTTGCATATAAGTATGCAAGTTAATCCTATAATTAATCTTTTAATCTATATCAAGTTAATCTTATAATGTATACCAATATCTGTTTCCTCTTCTTATTTTTTCTATTTGTGCTTTCCCTTTATGCTCCCTTTCTTCTTAGCTACATTACCTAGTCTCTGGTCTTCCCCCTCCCCCCCGGCCAGCCCTTCTACTTCTTCAAATCAGGATTCAGATTTGTTGATTTGATCTATTTATCTAATCCCCCCCCCTTATTATCTCACTCCTTGTACTTTCTTTGGTTTACATTGATGTTCCTTTCCTGGATTTCTTACTGGAAATACAAAATTCATTTATGTTTATTCTTTTTTTACTGGCAGTTACACTGAAGGCTATAAATTTTCCTCTGTTCACTGGTTTAAACATACCTAATGGATTCAGATCTCTAGGTTTTTTTATGTTATTTCCCAGAAGTGATTTAACTTTTATTATATTTTCTCATTCACTTATGAGACATTTAATTTTAAAAGTTTTTAAATTCCCAGGTAGGGGCAAAGATGTAACTCAGTTGTTGAATGCTTGCTTATCTTGCATGAAACCCATGAAACAACAAATCAAAAACAAAAACAGAAACCCCAGAACAAACAAATCACAAACAATTCCAGGTAGAGGAGCTTATGTGCTTTAAAGTTTAGGGTGTATGGCATTGTGACACAATGCTGGCTGCTGTAGTTCTATTTTATGAAACTCAGTATTTTCTTCATCTCCTATAATAGGATACATTTTTGTGAGTTTCCTTGTACAAAAAGAAAGTATATGTTCTATTATCAGGGTGCAGTATCCAAAGAGCTACCTTATCAATACTGTTGGTTTAGGTTTCCTATGCAGGTTTCATAAATTTTTTCTGAAAAGGAGCCTATGATAAATATTTTAGGTTTTGTGGGTCATAAGGTCTCTGTCACAATTATTCAATTCTCTTACTATACTATTACAAGACAAGTAGTCCACTTAAAATAATATGAAAGCTACAGTCTGTGTGGCTGTGCCTAACGAAACTGTTTACAAAAACAAAAGGCTGAATAATCTGGCTGTTGTTTCCATAATCGTTCCTTATTTTTTTTTAAACATGGATTTACCTTATATTAATGCTGGTGTGCTAAAATTCCTATAATTTATGTGTTTCTGTGTTATCTTTCTTTCCTATAGCTCACAGTTTTCTTCTTTATTCAGGAGATTTCCATTTTACTTTGTTCACTGTAAAGTGTCTCTTTGTTAGTGCTTTTGGTCCTGAATCCTATTTTGTCTGATAAAAAACAAATAAACTAATAACAACAACAACAAAACAAAAATAAGCCCCAAAGACTCTTCTTTTTGTTTCCATTTACCTGGCATACTTCTGCTAGTTCCTTTAATTTGCAAGCCTCCCACTAATTTTCCAGCCTGCCTTGTAGCCTAGGATGACTTTAAACTCCTGGCCCGCCTGCCTCAAACTCTCGAGTGCTGGAATTACAGGTATGTGACACCACTCTTGGCTTAAATGGGACCATTTTATAGTCACCTTTTTGTGACTAACCGAGTTTTGCTTTATAAGCCAATCTGAAAAATCTTTCAAATATGAGTTAAACCCCTTTATACTTATTAATATGGTTGATACATTTAACTTTGACTCGTGCTAATTTAATATAAATTTATAGCATTATATTTATATATGTAAAATATAAGGTATATTTTTCATCATATTTCTTCTGTGGTATAACTGTTTTACACATTTTTAAAGAAAGTTCTAAAGATAGTTTCATATCTCTACTCTGTGGCCATTTTTGTATTTTTATTCTTTAGTGTCTTCAATACTCACTTTTTTCTTTAATCTTTTAATTTGCAGTTCATTAGTTTTAAATGGTATCCTCTGACTTTCACCCATGAGCTATATAATTATCAATCATCTTATTTTACCTTCCCCTTTTTCTCAGTTCTTATACTGCAGTTCTAAAATTATATCGTTTCTTTTGGTAGAATTTTATCTTATCTTAGTTTGGGGTACCAGAAATCTAACTCAGGACCTCACACTTGCCAGGCAGGTGGTGTGCCGCTGAGCTGTACGCCTGGCCCCCTGTACCACTTCTATCTTGAGAAACTACCTAAGTTCTGCACAATACTCTTTCATCCACGGTTTCACTTGTATCTCTACAATTAATACCACCGGTACTTTTGCCAACATGTCAGTACAGTCCCTCCAGCAGATGCGTCAACAGAAGAGCTCACTGTAATGGCATGTCACTCACATCCGAAACTTTTTCTACAGCCTTGACACTTACAGGACAGTGTGGCTTGGCCTTGCTTTCCTCAACTTTCTTGACAATGTTTTTTCACCATCACCTGTTTCTGCAAGAAGCTCTTACAGAAGCCTGATCCCAGACTTAACTTTCTGAACTTCATGCTGTGTTCCTTTTCAATGGCGGTCCTGAAGTTTGTCTTTAAAGTCTAACAGTTTTACTAAACTTTGTCTCAAAGTTGATCATTCTAGGTCAATTTCCCCAAGTACACAGTAGGTCCTTTTAGTGTGCAGATTGAGTTTTTTTTCCCACTTCTGGAAAGTTTTCTTCCACTGCACTTTTAAACATTAGTCCTGTTCCACGTATCCAGGAAGTTGGGGCTTCAATTATATGTATTTTGGATTTTTTCTTTCACTTTCCATTTTGACTATTTTTTCTTAGACCCTTTTTACTTCTTTTTAAGTTCCCTTTCCCTCATTTAACTGTTTTCCCATCTTTATTCAATAAGCTTAATTATTTTAATATATACCTAATCTCCTTTTGGCACATTGTATTTTATTCTTTTGTTATGTAATTATTTTTGTTTTTAGCTTATTCCTGAGTTTCAGCAGCTTCATTGATTTTCTTCCAGTTTCTGTCCATTTGTACACTTACTTTCTGAATTTCTGATCCCCCCCCCTGCAAAATGCTTGACAATATTTACTTAGAAGTTTTATGTGGAACTGTGAAATCACATTGAAATTTTGTTTTACTTAATTCACATACATGCTTTCTACTCTTTAGAACTTATCAAAGTAACATTTTAAGTAACTTACAATCAAGTGAAACTGGTACTCCAGGAAGACATGACTGTTACTTATGATTCTGAGGATCCAGTATGATAATGGGGCTGAAGCAGGTAGTGGTACCCTAATTTAAATCTGTAGATCACCTATTTACTGGGGCACATATGTGATTCAGTTCTCAGAAGAAGAAGACAGATGTGGTATGAAGTGATACTCTAGAACTAAGGTAACATACAGAAGTAAGGAGACACTTACCAAATTGATCTTTAGGTGATGACTACTTCCACAAAGTTCACATTAACACCACCACCACCACGGATACTAACTAAAAGCCTGCTGAACACATTACACCACCATGCAGAATGGAGTGTTCAGAGGGGTAATTTCCTTACTTAAGATCACATACACAGTGGCAAGAATTGGGCTTCAAATGAAGGCAGCGAGTACGCTCCACTGCGGTTAACCATCAGATCAATCAAGATCACAGCCTAAATAATTAGGATTTGTAAATGCTACATTTGATTTAGGTCAGAACCTGGGTGGGAAAGAAAGTGAGGGGAAGTGTTCCTCTACTTCTTTCTGTATTTCAGGCTATTTGTACTTTTATGGAAAAGAGACATCTGGGAGCACTGACATTTCAAGGAACCATCTTCTTGGTTTCTTAAAGCACTACGGTCACTGCTATTTGACAACTTCCCAGAATGAGGATTCCCTTGAAGAGAAGGCTGCTCCTACTGGTTAACCTGAATTACAAGACTTCTTTTAAAAAGCACAACGTCAAAGCATCTTTCTCTGTACACACAGATTTCTTTCTGATCTGAGAAAGTTGTAAGTAAACGGTGTATATCATTCCTATATTCTAGGAGTGCTAACTAACCCTGGTTACCTGACTTGGTTTCCCTCCCTTTCTCCATCAAGTGTGCTCTGAAAAAGGCACTAGTGTGGCCCCAACCCTCCCTCCAGCCACCTGCAAATTGCCTTAAATCTTTAAAAGGAAGGCACTGCCCTCCCCTCCTTCCCTCACCTTTCAGGAGGAAAAGAAAAGCCCTTCAGACTTCATTGTCTTTTCAGTGATGTTAACTGTGCTTTTCAAACTGTGCATCTATTTTGGTTAAAAAATAAAATCCCTTTTCCAGTCAACAGGGAAACCACACTAAGAACATTTCAGGAAGCAGAAGTTCCAAGAGACATTTGTGATTCTGCTACTGGACTCAGCTTTTCTGTGTTGCCGAGGCACAAGGGAAAGGAATGAAAAAGGACGGCTAAGGCTGTAGAGGGGGTGAAGTGCTGCAGAGCATTTCTGCATGCTTCCGAGATTTGAGCTTTTTCAAGATTCTGAAGTATGGCTTGAAATTCTATCAAGTGACCAGTAGTGGTCTAGTAATCTAGTCTACTCTAAATCTGACAAATCCCCACCAAATGCTGATGAAAAAATAGTTACTTGGTCTCTTTCTTATCTTTTTCTTTCTTCTTCTCCTTCTCCTTTTTTAACACAAGAGAGTTCTGAGGATGAGGCTGCCAAACCCCTGCCTGCTGTTGGTCCACACCGACACACCGGCAAACAAGATACCTGCTACCTCATAGCACATAAACGTTTCCTAGTCCTGAAGAGTTGGAGAAAGCAGTCAGCTCAGAGTCAGGACACCTGAGTTCTATTCCTGGCCAAGATAAGATAATGACCACCTTTGTGACTGAGCAGATTACCCAGTCTCTCGTGGTCTCATTTTTGTCACACAAAAGAATACAGGATTTGCTGTCCAGAGAGCCGCCCCCCCAACAAGTTCCACAGGTGTCTGACTGACGAGAATGTCGCTTCATGTACACCTGGAGTCCACGGTGTCCAAAGCTCAATCCCAGATGACGTCTTAGGACATTCGGTGAGGTCACCTACTAGCAGAAGGTGTTCCAGGGCTAACCCAAGAATGACCTGGGAGCCAGTTACAGCTGGTTCTTTCAGGGAGAGCAGCAATTTTCACTGAAAGGAGAGGGCAAACTGCCAACGCAGCTGTGCCCCATACACTATCTACACTGGCCAGATGTCTCCAGATACCGTGTGTGCTCACTGACCTTGTGGGCAGAAACATTTCCAACAAAGCGGAGCGGATAAGACCACTTAAACAGTGTGCTCCTTTGTGAAATAAAATGCCTCACCTCGGGGTACCTCAGGGAACCTGAAGAAATGATTCTCAGAGTGCTAATGAATGTTACATTTTAATGAAAATACCCATCGCCAAACCCTTTGTGAGGGTTTACCTTTTTGCTTGCTTGGTGGTGGTGAGGTGACGGTAGGCAGGGTGTGCAACACTGGATAAGGCTCGCTGAGCACTGCGGTTACAAAAGCCAACAGAACAGACGCTGTCCCTCTCCCCAGGGAGCGGCTATCGCTGAATCCACAATAACTATCTCTGTCTACAGCTGAAAAAGCAGGCTGGCCTTGCTAAATGACTCATGTGAGATCACACAGCTGCCATGTGGAGCGCCAGGATTTGAATCAAGGTCTGCTCAAAACCACCAGACCCCATTATTTAGCCCTGTAAAGCTGTAGAAAAAGCGTGAAAGTTGGTTTTGAAATTCTCTTTCCATTCTTCCATTGGTTGTTTTGGAAAACACATTTTTAAAATTCAAGACAGTTTTGCCTATAAGTGGCAATAGTGTAGTATTTACTTTGCGGGAATAAGAAGACATATAGGCTAGCACAATTTGAATATAAGAAACGAATTATATTTAATAACATCATCAAGCTTGAAAAAACATTAAATTTACTTTATAATCACCTAACTCAACTTCCTACACAGTACATCAGCAGGCCAGTGGTCCTTTTTTGTACACCAAAGGTGAATTCCTCGAGAAATTGTTTGTAAGACTCAGCATTCACACAGCAGCCTTGAGCTGGTGACCGAGCTGGAGTTCATGTGCCAACCTATCTCTGGGTGTCAACATCACACCCTCGCCCGGCTACCCCAGGACTTCATAGTTCCCTATTCTATATCTTTGCTTCTCGCCTCCAGGTTTCTGTTCTGATGTCATTTCTTGGTGCCTTTCCTGGTCATTTTCTCCACCCACTCCCAACAGACTTTCACTGTAGCATCTCCAAACTTTTATTGCTAATTTGACTTTACCTCACCTCATAGACCATAAACCTTGAAGGTATAACTGGCTTTCTTACTTTTGTATTATCCAGTGCCTGATATATAACAGGCCTGTAGTAAGTGGTTTTTCAACTAACAAGTGCTTGGGAATTACTGTTCCTAGTCTCTCTCCTCTTTTTCTTTTTTTTTTTTTTTTAAGTTTTTTTGAGACAGGTCTCACTATGTAATTCAGGGTAGCCTTGAACTCACTATGTAGCGAAGCGGTCCTAGAACTCGAAGCAAGTGCTGAGATTACAGATGTGCACCCCCACACCTGCCTCCTAACCTCTTCTTTACAAGCTGATTAATGTACTGAAGTCTTTCTTATAGTCCTCAGACCCATCTAAATTAGCAAGATATTTGTTTAAAAAGGCAGACTGTAATTCCTCATCCCAGATATAGTACTTCAAAACCTCAGGGATTTTGGGTAAAAGAGGATGAGAAGTTACTGTATGCGCCAGGACCGGTGCACTACCAGTTTCTCACCCTAGTTACGGTTCTCACTAGCTGTGGAACGAACTCTGATTTTCTCACGTTCAAATTCCCAGAGAGGACCCCTCTCACCTCCAAGACCACTGTGTCAGTCCCGATTCTGAGACAGTGTATCAGGTGAAGCTAGAATGATATGGAAAGGGACGGCACAGTCTTGGGAAGTTGACGGGAAAATGCAGTGCTGCTCTCTGGGTCAAGCAGCACAGTGTCATGAAGTACTGGTTCTGGGTCAGGTCCATGCCTCACCTTCCACGTCGGGGTGAGGAGCCAATCCTCCAGGCGCACCTGAGCATGGCTGGGGGCGCTGATGGTAGCCTCTACTCTCCCACTGCTCCCCTGGTTTCCGTTCCTTTGCCAAGTATTTATTTGCTTAAGTTCCACAGGGCAAAGGTGCCATTATTAGAGAGTGCAAAAGTTGCTAAAGGTAGAAAAAAACTTCAGGATATGAGTTAAAAACTTTGGCAGGAAAAAAAATCCTTTGTAGGGTAGATTTTAGACATCCAAACTTGGAAACTCTGCTCAATTATTTACTATTCGACTGACAGTGGCAATGCATTTACTTGTTGAACCTCACTCTCATTGGTAAAATGAGAATTATAGTGCTTCTCTGAGATTTCCTTTTCATTTCATACTAAGCGCTTGTATATGCCGCGTGCTATCCCATACTGTACTAAATATTAACTCATTTAATCCTGTAACAATCCTGATTCTAGTCACTATCGTTATCGCTACTTTATAAAAGTGGAAGGTGAGGTATAGGAAGAGAAAGTACTGTAATTTGCCTAAGAATATGTAACTTGCCTAACAATATATAGCCGAGAACCAGAGGAGAAAGGAGTTGAAGCTGGACAGTTTGACTGCATGATGTAAGCTCTTAACCACTGTACTGTGGTAACTCAGTGTTGCACATGTTTTTGTTGTTGTCCAGTACTGGGAACCTGAACCCAGGGCCTTAGTGCATGCTAAACAGGCCCTCTTCCATGAAATAAATGTCCAGTGTACACAACCCTATCTTTTTTTTTTTTTAATTAATTTAAGACCAGTTCTTGCCCAGCATGGTCTTCGACTTTTGATCCTCCTACTTCAGCCTCCGGAATTGGTCTTAATAAAGTTTCTGAGCTTTGGTAGGCATTTAGAGAGGGATAATTATCAATGCACATTAAGCAATAAATTTTTGCTGCCAAGTCACCACTGATATGTAAATGATTAGCCCCAGGCACCACACCAGGCAGCTTTCCTTAGCTTGTAATTGCAGCTGAATTAATTATATTCGGCTCATTCTGAGTTCAAATTTGATTCCATTAAACATGTTCCATGAAACTCAGATACTTGTTATGTAATGATGATGACTGACGGATGGGAAATACACACAGATGGAGACACTCAATTTACCATTATCGACCCAAACCTACTAAGTCAGGCGCACGTATGGATGCATTTCTGAGCACAGGCTCTACTACTAAAAGCCCTGGGTGTTCATCTTCTTTGTTAAGATGGGAACCACTTCTTTAGAGAAACAGCCCAATGCAGAGGTTAAGCAGTGTGGATTTGGAAGCAAGGGTCTAATTTGAATCTTGGCTCCCTGGTCTCAAGTTATGTAACAACTTAAACTCTGCACCGCAGCAATCTGTCAATACTGTACTTCAACCAGCTGTGGTCAGGACTGAATGAAAATACACGTGAAGTGGAAAACAGTGCCTGCCACATAATAAGCATAAAAAGCAGCTATTTTAGTTTGCCACTATTTTTATTGTAATGACTTTCATTAGTTTCTTCAGTATCTGTTTAGACAAGACTTGTTTACAGTACAAATTTTATTTTTATCCTAAGGAAGATGTACAGAGAAATTATGTTCCCCATCCTGTTTCACTTACATTCCATTTTTAAGAATGTATGAGTGCACAGGGCCTTTCTGCATGCAGTCTTTAATCCCACCATGACCCCTGAAAGAAACATAATCACTCCTCTATTCCATGGGTCAGCAAACACAAGCTCAAAGGGGACAAGTGACTGGCCAAGGTCGAAGTTATCAAGTGCAAACTCTAACGCACGTCTTCTAACTCTTGAGTCTCCCCTATCATATTTTAACTCTACTACTAAAGGGAAATAAGTACCTCCTTTAATCAGCCTTATCTGTCCTAAATTCCAAAAGAATTTCACTTCCTTTTAACCAGCTAGCAATCTCACTCTATGGTAAGCAACAGCCTTACTCCTCTCCCATTTCTGTTTCATCAGTGAGATCCCTGGATTCTTGCCTTCCCTCAATGGTTTCTAATCCGTTTCTGTATTTTGCGGATCAAACTTAGATTTGGTCAGAGGCAGCAGCTTCATGCTGGCCTTTCCCAATGGTTATCTCTTAAATGTAAGTACATCATTTTTAAACTAGTTGTTTCCCGCCCCCCAAACCCCGTTGAAAAGTTCTAGGTTTCATGTTTCAAAGCATTTATTCATAGCTGTTTTCTAACTTCAGCATCTTATTTCAACATCTGGGCAGTGCACCACAACACCACCATAGGCTAGGCAAGCTTTCCAGGTGCTCAAAGAAAAACTGCTGCTGACTGCTACAAAGCTAGCAAGCCATATATAGTTGATGGGCAAACATAAAGGAAAAAAACAAGGCAATTTCAGTTATTACATACATACTGCATTTAATTTTAGTCTACAAGAAGTTGGCCAAACACCCCTCATAAAATCATACTCTTCTGCCTCATTTCCTACTGAAGATCCCACAGAGGGGAGCAGGCAGGTCGTGCAGTGAGGGTATGTCAGGACGGCGTGGTGGGCCAAACCAGACCTCCTCCCTAGGAAACGAGTCCTTTCGGTGAGTGAGGAGCTAAGGGCGGCAGCGCCTCCTGCAGAGCTGCTCTAGGCCTGAAGCATCGATGCAGCAGAACACAAACCTGAGCTTCCATCCCGAATACCAGCTGAGAGTCCAGAGTGCTAAGGAAGTATTCAAAGAAGC
>RJWM01024041.1:0-31274 GCA_004363535.1 Dasyprocta punctata | reverse complement strand
TTTTTTTTTTTTTTTTTGCGGCACCGGGGATTGAACTCACAACCTCGCGCCTGCCAGGGCAGGCACTTAAGGCACTGAGCCAAACTCCCAGGCCTGGTTTTTTGAGGCAGGGTCGCACTATGCAGCTCAGGCCGGCCTTGCGCTCGCGTTGTAGCCCAAGCCGGCCTCGAACTCACAACGCTCCGCCTACCTCAGCCTCCCGAGTGCTGGGATTTAAGGCATGTGCCACCACGCCCGGCTTGATTCTAGTTTTTAAGAGAGAAAACTGAACTCAGTGGTTAATCTCTGGGGTTCGCCCCTGGGCTGGTCTCAAAGCTATGCTTCTCTCTGTGTCCTGGGCTCCACCAGGGGGCCAGGCTTCTCTCTCTTCTGTGGGTTGGCGTCTCCTAGACACCTGGCATTTTTCAGTGGATCCCAGATTCAGGACCCACTGAGAAGCAGCCGTAGGATCTGAGACCTGAGATCACATGCCACTGTGATGATTGTTAGCACTGGCAAAGAGTGATTTCAGCCTTGCTGAGCATAAATGATCACCCGGTTGCCTGGAAAGGGCAGAGTTCAGGACGGAGAACCAGAAGTTCTTTCTGGTGGAAGCTTTCGTGCAGTGTGGAGTCTTCCCACCCTGCCCTTTGTTTTTTTTTTTTTTTTTTTTTTGGTGGCACCAGGCATTGAACTCACAACCTCATGCCTGCCAGACCAGGCGCCTAAGGCACTGAGCCAAACTCCCAGCCCTGGTTTTTTGAGGCAGGGTTGCACTATGTAGCCCAGGCCGGGCTTGCACTCGCATTGTAGCCCAAGCCGGCCTCGAACTCACAACGCTCCACCTACCTCAGCCTCCCGAGTGCTGGGATTAAAGGCATGTGCCACCACGCCCGGCTTGTTTTTGTTTTTGAGACAGGGTCTCACTATGTAGTTGAGGCTGATTTTGAAATCACAGCAATCCTGCCTCAGCCTCCGCTATGTAGTTTAGGCTGGCTTTGAACTCATGGTGATCCTCCTGCCTCAGCCTCCAGGTGTGCTGGGATTACAGGTGTGTGCCCCCATGCCCAGCCCCACCTGCACTAGTAAGAAGCCCCAATTTTAATTAGTGACAACAGCAGCATCTGTGTGATTTCTCAGGGCAGAGACCCAGTTGTCAGCCCTTTCATATCCTGGGGGACTCTTCCTTCTCAGGTTCCATTTGATGGTTGAGTATGACCCCCCCTCCTGCCTCTCAGCTCCTGAGACTGTGTTCAAACAGTGTGGCGAGAGGGGTGTGCTGGTGGTGTGTGCCTGTCATCCCAGCACTCTGGGAGGCTGAGGCAGGAGGATCACAAGTTCAAGTACAGCCTGGGCAATTTAAATTAGTGACATACTATCTCAAAATTAAAAAAGGGAGGCTGGGGATATAGCTCAGTGGCATAAGTACCTGCCTAGCAAGTGCAAGGTCATGAGTTCAAATCCCGGTACCCCCCCCACCAAATAAAAATAAAGGATGGGGGATTTAACTTAGTGGGAAGGCCTTGGGTTCAATCCCCATTAACATCAAAACCAAAAAGAAACAAAAACCAATGTGGTAGTGATGCTATCATATTGTGGGGACAACACAGAAACCAAATGCCATAGAAGACAGACGGTCTGCAAAGCAATGCTCAGAGAGCTCCTGAAGTGCAATTTCTTTTTTCATTTTTTTTTTTTTTTTTTGTGGCATCGGGGATCGAACTCACAACCTTGTGCCTGCCAGATGGGCGCTTAAGCCACTGAGCCAAACTCCCGACCCTGGTTTTTTGAGGCAGGGTCACACTATGTAGCTCAGGTCAGCCTTGCGCTCACGTTGTAGCCCAAGCCAGCCTCAAACTCACAAGACTCTTCCTACCTCAGCCTCCCGAGTGCTGGGATTAAAGGCGTGCGCCATCACGCCCGGCTGTGAAGTGCAATTTCTACACTGTCTGTGAGGGTGTTTTTGGAAGAGATTAGTATTTGATTAGTAAACTGAGTGAAGATCGGTCCTCATCAGTGTGGGTGGGCATCAACAAGGACCCACAGAACAGCAAAGGGGCAGACTTACTCTGCAAGATGGACCACCCGTCTTCTAGCTTGGACCTCGGTACCCGTTCTAGGGCCTCTGGGTCTCGGATTCTCTGCCCTTTGGCTGTGGACTGGACTACACCACCTGCCTTCCTGGGCCCTGTGGGACTTCACGGCCTCCAGACCGAGTAGCCTGATTCCTCCTAATAAACCACTTTTTACGCCTCTGCCAATGTCCTGTTGGCTCTGTGTCTCTGGAGAAACCTGACTGAAATGCTCCTAGTCGTCCCAAGCCGTAAAACGTATGGAACCGGAGTCTACTTTGTGAACCTTACAAGGCAAGACTGGCAAACCAGGCTGTGGAGGGAATGTTGCTGTCCTCCCACTCTGCCCTGTCAGGTAGGACTTTTCTACCCGGGGTGCTTGGAGCAGGTGCACCTGCCCCGGAAGGCCTGACCACGTGACTTGCTTTGGCCAATGGACGGGGCAGATGGGAGGCAACCAACGCGCCTGCCTTTTGTTGTGGTACCTGCTGCTGGGAGCAGGACCACCTCACCAGCCTTTAAGCTGTGAACATGCTGCCCGACACCGCGGTGACCTGTCACACGGCACTAGCTGGCTGATACAGGGCCAACCGACACCACGGGCAACACGAGCAGCGGCCGGAGCCACAAGGCTGGAAAAAACCCCCACACCACACCGTGAATCAGTGACTGCAACTGGAATGGACAACGATTAAGAGCGCTAGGCAGACGCTAACAGACGTGAAGGATGAATGCTGACAGGCGTCCTGAACTATGGAAGAAGTTGGGCAGGCTGGTGCACATTTGTAATCCCAGCACTCTGGGAGGCTGAGGCAGGAGGATTCCAAGTTTGAGTCCAATGTGAGCCACTTAGCGACTTAGGGAGACCCTATCTCAAAAAAAGGCTGGGGATCTAGCTCAGTGCAAAGGCCCTGAGTTCAATCCCCGGTACGGGGTGGGGATGGGGGAACAAATAACTAGAACAGTGCATTCAAACACGGGTCCACACAGCGTCTCAGAGACAAAAACATCCATCTGCAGATTAGGAAACCTTGGTGCACGCGTTTACTCAGTCGGTTCTCACAGGGCGCTTCTGCTCGGCGCAGCGAGGAGGCTTTACAGGGCGGGAAAACTGAGGCTGCGAACCCTGCGGGCGAATAACGGCGAGTTCCAGGAGAACCCCGCTAGTGACGCTACTCGCCGAGGCTTTGTGCAGCAACCGGCGACAGTGACACGGCTGGCGCGCGGGGCGGGGGACTGAGGGACTCGGGTGGAACCAAAGCTCCGGCGCGAGGCGAGGCGAGCGAAAGCCGGGACAGTGTCCTGGGCTCGAACCTAGAGCAGAGCAGAAGAGGACCGCGGGAGCGGAAGTGCGACCGGAGTACCGCAGCCGGTGAGAAACTCCGGACCAGGAAGCCCTCGAGGGGCGGAGCCTCGGGTGCGGCGGCGCCTGCGCACTGGTCCGTCTGGGTTTATTCGGGGAGACCGTTGGCACCAACGGCCGCAGGCGTCTGGAGTGAGCGGCGCGCGCGCGTGTGTGGAGGCGGGGGCGGGGGGCTGCCGGGCACCAGCGCGCACGCGCACTGCTGCGCTCCTGCGCGCGGCCCGCGGCGCACCTGCGCACCAAGCCAGCCTTGGAGGGCGGGGTTTCTGCGTCCTCCCGCGCTCGGGGCATTGTGGGATAGTGGCGGAGCGAGCCGGGCGTCGGGCCCTGAGACTGATTGCGGGGCCGAACACCCGGGTACTTCGGGGCAGGCAGCGGCTGAGGAAGCGGGCCTTGGCCTCGGTTCGTCGCTACGCCGCTCTGCGTGCCGGGCGGGCTGAGGAGGCGGACGTTTTCCCGGCCTGCGGACGCCGCTCGGCTGGGGAACCCCGGGCGACTTCCTCGTCCCTGCCCGCGGAGGCGCCTGCGCGGCCTCGAGGCCGCCTCACCCCGCCGCGCCGGCGCGCCCTCCCCGCCTCCGCCGCCGCTCTCCCGGCCAGGCCGCCGCCCGGCCCCGGTCTGCGCCGCCCCGCCGCCGCGCCCCACTGTCCCGGCCCGCGGAGGGGCCGAGCCGCCGGCGGCGGGGCGGGGGGGGGCGCCCCGATGAGCCCCGAGTGCGAGGAACCGCCGCCCCCCCGCGCAGGTGAGCCGCGCACCCGCCCGGGTTCCTCCCGCTCGGTCCCTCGGGGCCCCTCTCTGCCCCCCGCAGGCCTCCCTGGGTCCCCCCGGCCTCCCCTCGGGTCTCTGTCTGTCCTCCTCCAGGGCTCCATCTTTGTCGTCCCCTACTATCTCCCCTTGTTCTCTAGCTCACATCCCCTGGTCTGACCTCGCCGGGACTCCTGTCACCTCTCCTGGCCCCTCGCCCCCTCTGGCTTCCTCCCGTTGGGTGCCTCGTCTTCCTCTCAGACCCCCTCCTCCTGCCGGCCTGCGGCCCCGCCGTTTCCCTTCCCCGGGTGATGTGCCGCTAGGCAGAACCCGGGGCGGAGGGCCGGCCAGTCACAATCACTGCGCCGTGGGGAGCACCGAGGCGCCGCTGCGGCGCCCCACGGAGGACAGAGACTGGGAGACAGGCTGGGTGGGTGGCTCCCTCTGTCTCGAAGGGCCGAGTCGGATTGACGGAGAGTGAGAAGGAAGGTCTGCCTGGTGGAGGGAACAGCACGTGCAAGTGCGTGAAGGTGGGAACCGGGAGGGCCGCAGGTCGAGCCGTGAGAGCGGAAGCCTTGAGAGGGCGGGGGACAGCCCGGTGTGACGCTGACCGGGCGCCTGTCTGTCAGGGCCTTCAGGGTGCCCTCTGGCGTGACCTCTCTTCCACACCTGTGCGCACGTGCTGGGATGCGGGCTTTCCCGAACTGCTGGGCCTCTGAGAGGCAGGGCCTTTCTGGAAAGGAAGCTGTGTTTGTGTCAGATGTGGTGCGGGCCTCAGAGTTGTGAAGAAACTGCAGTGGGTTGCTTCCCACCTGGGGGCGAGGTTCTATTCTAGGTGGCTGTGCAGACTTGAGGTTGCCTGAAGAACGCATCGGGTAGTTGGTGTAGACATCCCGCATGGCAGCTCGCGTGGAAATGCTTGCCCCACTCCCACATGGGTTATAGAGTGGAACGCTGGTTGGAGTTGGTTGGTGCAGTTTAAAATGCTGTGCTCTTTTGCTTCTTCTTTTTTTCTTCTGCAGTGCTGGGGATGGAACCCAGGTCCTTGTACATGCTAGGCAGATGCTTTAGCACTGAGGCACTGCAGCCCCATCCCATGCTGGGTTTTGTTTAAACTTGCCCGTTGCATATCATTTTGCTGAAATTCAGGAACTAGTTTTGGGATTGGGATTATGAGGAAGCAGTGAGACTCTCTGGTTCGGGTGACATCTGTCCTCAGATAGACCTAGGTTTGAGTCCTGTTTCTGCCTTTCCAAAAGACAAGGCCTTGCCCGAATTTCGAAGTGCTCCATGCGACCTCTGTTGGCCTCCCAGTGGGGATGGCAGGAGTGCTGTCCACAGAGGGTGATCCCGGGGATGGGTGCAGTGTTTGTAGATTTCAACAACAGAACAGGAGGCCAGTGTGTATGTGTGTGTAGGGGCACAGTAACTCTTAGGATCACAGTTTGGTTTGGGATGTACACTGTGTTGGTTCTCAGCTGGGGGCATTTCACAGCTCAGAAAGGGGCACACTCAGCGTCTACAGGGTGGACATGTCGACCAGTGTCTTTGAGTGCGTGGAGCGGTCCCTGCACTACAGGTGCTACCTGCTGGTCCCAAATGTCACAGTACAGATGGAGAGACGCTCTGCTTTATTGCTTGTTGCAGCTGGTGTTGTGGCCTGCTATGATTACTTTTTCTTGTCCATCCACTTTCTGTGGGTCATGTAGTGTATCTTCCTCTTGGAGGTGAACCTGCTCATCTGCCCTTCCCTTTTTTTCTCCCCTCAGGACGCATGGCCAAGTGACCTCCCCAGATCACCTTCCCCCACTGGCTTCAGTTTTCACTTATCCAACAAGTGCTTGAGCTCTGGGCCTGGCTGTGTGCTAAATTCTGGGAAACTGGCATCATCCGGGGAGAGGCAGATGCCTGAACAGGCAGATCCTGTCACAGAGCTGAGGCTCAGACGCTGCCCTAAGGTGACTTAGGGGATGCTATGGGAGGACATGCGGAGGCTTCCTGGAGGACTGGGAGGAGGTGGTCAGACCTGGAGAGCTGTGGGAGGCTGGAGGGACAGCACAACTGAGGCCAAGGGCCATCAGATGGCTGCAAGTCTGTGTGTGTGTAACTTGCAGCAAGACAGAAAGGGAGCAGCCCGGGTGATCTGGGGAAGCTGAGGTGTCAGCCCCGATTCCCTAGTCTGGGCTACCTTAATGAGCCAAACTAGGGTCTTCCTTCACACACTGGGGAGTGCAGCTCCACAGTCACCCATCTGTGAGTTTTTCCAGATGAGGAAACTGAACTCAGGAGTTAAATTTTTGGTCTAAGCCACACAGAGATTTCTGTTTGGAGAGGTAAGATTTGAACCCACCCTGTAATCTGGCACTCTGGGAGGCTGAGGCAGGAGGATTACAAAGTCAAGCCCAGTTTGGGCAATTTTGTGACTTAGTTAGATCCTGTCTTACAGTTAGAAAGTAAGCAAGTAAATAAATAGAGAGCCGAGTCTGTAGCTCAGTGAGAAGCCCCTGGGCTTGATCACCAGTGCCAAGTTAAAAAAGACTTGGACCCAGACCTGGACCTCAGATCACACTGTCACATTCACTCTGTGGTCTCTGTTTTCTAAGGACTATGTTTGCTGGTCTTTTCCCTTTTTTCCTCTCATCCTCTGACCAGTCCAGGTGATAAATCCTAGTGTGAGTCCTTGGCCTGTGTCTCTGGTCTCTCTGGTTCCTAATTACTTCATCCCCTGGGTTTGGGCCAGAGCTGACACGCCCCCTGGGAGAGTGGCTCGGGGGTCCTTGTGTGCCTTCTGACTGGAGATCCTTCCCCAGACTTTGCCATGCAGTGGGAAAGTACCAGCCTGTTGGGCCTGTGTCCTTGGCTCAGCCTGTCTCCTCTGAGTGGCCTCGTCTCCCAGAAGTGTGCTCCCAGCTCCTAGCTTGTTGGTGGCATTGGGTTCTATAGCCAAGTGTGCTGGGCTCAGGGGTGGCAGGTTTGTTTGCACCCTCTCCCTGTTCTTAGAATGGAGTGCTCACTGCCCTTTCCAGGTTAGCTGAGAGCTGGTCTGGTGTTGGGAGAACTTAATGGGACAAGGTTTTGTTGTCTTGGAGCTCCCCAACCTTTTCAGGATCCAGGTGGTGGCAGGCTTGCTGCTGGTGGCTGGGTCTCCCTCTCAGGACTGCTGGCCAGCCTGTGGTGCCAAGCTTTGGGGCAGCTCAGCTGGCTGCCCCTGGAGGCCTTCCCAGGGCCTCTGTGCCCATCACTTCGTTTCTGGGTGCTTGGGGGCCGGTGGTGATTGGGAGGACTGAGTGGTAAAGCAGCAGCCCGTGAGTTCCCTGGCAGGCGGAGCTGTGTTGGGAGGGGCAGGAGCAGCAGTGGGAACAGGGGGAGCTGTGGTGCAGTGCTGTGTGGCGGCGGAAGGGGCTGGGGCCTGGGCCAGCAGCTCCTGAGAGGGCAGCTGGCGTCAAAGGCCCGGAACAGCACACCAGAGCAAGGAAGCGGAGGCAGTGGAGTAGGGCTGGCAGGAGAGGCAAGGGTGGCGCGCGTTTTTAATGGCTACCTTTCTCACTTATAATTTCTCCTCCTTCCTTTTGCAGCCAGAGTCATGGTTTTCAAACAGTCTCTAAAAACCAGTGGCAGCCACTTCCGTTTTCTTGAAGTTGCTGAAAGTTGTGAGGGTGGGGGTGGCGTGGTGTGTGGTGCTTGCCTGAGTGTTTGAATGATCTGAGGAAAAGTACCAGAGTCACTTGGGCAAACATCAGGCGTCTGTCCTGTGTTTCAGTTTTAAGTGCTTTTGGTCTAGGGGTAGGGACGATCAGAAGGGCGCTGCAGAATCGGAACCACCTGCCTTCACTCAGCTGGCTTCACAGCTGAGGAAGGAGACTTGGAGGAGCAGGTGCCCAGCCAGGTTCCTCAGCTCAGAGTGTGAGCGGGGGTGCAGCCTGCCTCTCACGGGTGCCCCGGATGCTTCGAGCTGTGGAGTGGGGTGGGAGCCTGCGCTGAGGCAATTTCTGCTGTCCACCACAGGGTCAGGGCGCAGGGTAGAAGGCGCAGAGCCCTAGCTCTGCCTCTGGGAGCTGCGTGCTGTTCTCTGGGTTCCTTTTCCAAATGGGACTCTGTTGTCAAATGCGAGTACTCAGAATTCTTCCCCGAGTCCTGACATGGAAGGGAGATGAGGTGCTGTGAGAGTGTGGGTCTCTGGGCTTTCCATAGGCGTTGGCCTGCTGTGTCCCTGACCTGTCACATGGCCCTCCCTGCTGTGCCTGGGCTTTGTCTCGGGTGTTGGTAGTGTGGGGTGGGAGGAGGTGACCTGTGTAAGATCCCAGAGCAGAGCCTCGTGGGCCTCAACCCTGCTAGCCCACCTGGCACCTTGCCAGCACCCGGGTGGCTGGGACGGAGTACAGGGCCTGGACCTGACCTCAGAATGGTGGCTGTGGGCAGCTTTTGTTTCTTTGATATCAGTTTTGAGGTATAATTCGTGTACCATAGAATTTATCCATTTATAAAGTACACAGTTTACTGGCTTGCAGTATATTCACAACTTTCTGGAGCTGTTGCCATGTTCAATTTATCTTTATCTTTTTCTTTTTCTTTTCTCTCACCCATTTCTTTTTTTTCTTTTTCTTTTTTTTTTTTTGCGGAACTGGGGATTGAACTCACAACCCCACACCTGCCAGACAGGCGCTTAAGCCACTGAGTAAAACTCCCAGCCCTGGTTTTTTGAGGCAGGGTCGCACTATGTAGCTCAGGCCAGCCTTGCGCTCGCGTTGTAGCCCAAGCCGGCCTCGAACTCACAATGCTTCTCCTACCTCAGCCTCCCGAGTGCCTATTTCTTTTTTTTAATGAGGGATAAAACTCATGACTTCACGCTTGCCAGGCAGGCTTGCTGTGCTGCTGAGCTGTATCCCCAGCACCTCACACACTTTAGAACATTAAACAAAACAAAACAAAACAAAAAAACCCACATTCTTGTTTCTCTTCAGAGAAGGGACTCTGAAAAGGCTGGCCAGCAGTCCAGTATAAATCTTGCTTTTCACGTTTAAAAAAGAAAGAGAAAAAATGTCAAAAAAACCAAAAACTGTCCCCCTTAGCAGTCACTCTCCTATTCCCCAAGTTCCTGAAAACCTCCGCTTTCTGTCTCTGTGGATTTGCCTGCTGAGAGGTCATATAAGTGGGCCCACGCAGCTTGCGGCTCTTTGTGCCTGGCTTTGTCACAGGGCTCGGGTCGCTGTCTGACCTGCCGCCCTGCTGTGTAGAAGGACGCTTGCTTTAACCACACTCAGCCTCTTGGTGCTTCCCGCTGCCGCGGCTTCAGGCGGAAGTCAGCAGTTATGACTAATTTGGCAGTTGCCCCTCGAGATTACTCTGGTCCCAGGTACACTCAGGCCAGGAAACCCATCCCTGCCCCGCCCCCACTTCAGTGTGCTTTGAGTCGGGTCACTGAGTCACCTTGCCTGAGCCTCAGTTTTCTCGTCTGTGACTGGGAGGCTGTCTGTGACCACTTGCCTGGTCCTCGTCACCAAGTGGGTTAGGGAAGTAGGGAAGGGTCCCAGAGGAGGTCTGATGCCTGGGCAGAACTGGGAATTCACTGTGCACCGTGCCAGCACTGTGTCTGCTAGAGCCTGCCCTTCCCGGCGACAGGCTGTCCCTGGGTGACACCTCTCTGCCCAGCCTCCCTCCTGTGGCTGGGAAGGAACAGGCCCCAGGGCAGGGAGGGGTTTCACTGTATTGATTCCTGACCTTAGAGAACCAGAACCTTGTAGCAGCATGGTTTGCGGATGCGTGTGTCCTCCAGCTCACACTGCTGTGCAGTGTGTGCCCAGTCCAGGTGCTGTGCCTGGTACTGCCTGCAGGCTCCCATGGGAACCTAGCAAGGAAGGTTTTGGAGAAGTGCAACCTTAAGTCTGCATCGGATACTGGGGAGCAACATCATGGCCAAGTGGTGGAGGAGCTCCAGACAGCAGGAAGTGCGGCTGTCACAGTCACACCCCAGAGAGCGACCACGGAGCAGTAGACAGGGATGGGGCTGCTGGGCCAGGCTGCGTGGGGAAGCTGCCCTGCAGAGCGCTTGGCAGCAGACCCAAAGGACGGACAAGCAAGGCGGACTAGGGTGGCTTTCCAGGTGGTGCTGGCGCAGGAAGCTGTGGAGGGCGTGGCTGGAGAGTGCAGTGAGGTGCGGGGGCGGGGGGGAGAGGGAGGGTCAGCAGGGCCTGGATGGTGCTGCTACCAGTTGAAAGATGGTTGGGTGTCTGGGTTGGGCAGGGGTTGGTTGTGGTCTTCCAGCTGCACTGTGAAGGTCATGAGCCCATGGCCTTTCACCCTCCTTCCTGAAGGCCAGGAAGGCCAGCCTGGCAAGGACCAGCCCCTTGGTGAGAGGGCCGGGTCAGAGATGCTGGCCCAGCTGTCTCTAGACAGCCAGCGCCAGCAGCTGATGACTTGTGCCGCCCGCCCGTCCATGTGCTCTAAAAGCCCTGTGCTGACATGGTCACCGCACCCACAGTTTGCTTCATGGGGGTGCTGCTGCCCGCCAGCTGCGGGTTTGTGTTTCCTCACCTGTCAGTGGACCCAGTTCTTCCTTGGAGGCAGTTAGTTGAGTTTGCCAAGGTGGTGGCTGTGAAGTCTTCAGAGTGGTGGTCTGGTGGTGGAGCTGTGCACTGTGGTTGATCTTGTCATTGTGTCCCTCCACAAAGACCCTGAGGCCTCCTGATGCCAGCCTGGGCCTGGGGGCTACCAGTACCATGGGGCTGTGGGCCTGTGGGCCATGAAGGAGACAGCCCGAGACAGGAGCATGGGGGTCTGCAACCTGCTGGGGGGGCTGACCCCAGCTTGGGCCTCAGGGTGCAGGGAGTGGAGCTCTGGGGATGGTAGAGGCCAGGCCATGCATGCTGAAGGAGCCAGCAGGGCGGGGGAGCCTGGTGTGTGACTTGGGCAGGGGGTGCCATCCCTGAGAAGCAAGTGTGTAGGGTGGGCCCTGGGGCAGTGCCTGAGGTCCTCAGTGTGGGTGGAGGGTGTGCTTCAGGGTGGTTACTGGAAGGGCAGTGTGGCACGGGAGAGCTCAGGGCCGCGTCCCTGAGTGCTGCAGACTGGGACCTCGGCCGTGGAGGAGGTGACTCTCCTGTTGTGTCTCAGACTGGGGGCCCAAGGCTGCTTCCCTCCACTCCCTTTGGGGCTGGACAGTGGATCCCCTCACGGTTGTGGTCACCAAGGTGAGGGCATTGCCTGGAAGCGAGATCCGAGTGGAGTCTCAGAGCGGTCCCCTTGCCACTGGCGGGCACAGAGGTGAGGGAGTCGAGGCGGGAATGGGAGGCAGCCAGGACCTCCTGGGCCACCATGGGGCCAGCTCCGTGCTGAGCACAGTCATAGGTCAGGGGTGGCAGGAGAACCATGGAGGCTCTGCAGAGGGGAGGCTGGATCTGAAGGACAGGTTGGAAGGGTTCCCAGGGTTCTGAGAGAGAGGGACTCGCATCCGCAGACCTAGGAACAGGCACCCCAGCCTCCTGGAGCAGCGGCGGCCTCTGCCGCGTGGGTATGAGGTCCTTGGGAGGCACGTGAAGAGCAGAAATGGGGTCAGGGCCTTGCTTGTCCTTGGGGACAGGTGGCCATGATGACTGCTCCAGTGGGGCTATGCACAGGGTGTGTCGTCGAGCAAGCAGCCACAAGCCCAGGTTGGAGCTGCTGTCGATGGATTCAGAAGGCTTGTAGGTCTCTCTCTGTCTTTCTGTCTTTGTGTCTGTCTGTCTCTCTCTTTTTTTGCCCAGACTGTCCTCAAACTCGCTGTGTTGCCCAGGCTGGCCTGGAACCAGCAGTCCTCCTAATGCAGCCTCCCGAGTGCTGGGATTGCAGGTGTGGGCCCCCACGCCCGGGCCCTTGGAGGGTTTGTTTGAGGAGCAGTGTGGGAGTGTCGGCTGGCAGCTCAGGGCAGCACCACGCAGCCTCTGTCGGTGCTGTGCGCGTGGCTCCCTTTGACTGAGGGGCCGAGGGTCAGCAGCTCACTGTGCTCCTCCCTAGGCTGACACCACTTTCCTGCCTCATGTGGGCGCTGGCCTGAGGCTGTTCTAGGAGCCGCCCTGGCCTGGCCTGGGTGCGTGGTGCTGAGAGGGCGGTTGGGGTGTGTTTGTGTGTGTGGTGTCCAGGCAACGGCCACAGCCTCAAGACACACAGACTTCCTCTCTCCCCGCTGCCGCCGCCTCACACCCACAGCGGCTGTGGGTGACATACTGGGCCAGGCAGCAGCTGTGCACCGGAGGTCATGGGGCATTTGAATTTGTTCAGCAAATACAGGTTGAAGTGAGTCTGACGCCAGGAGTTCAAGCTGTGTCTCTGGAATGTCCCTGTCAGTACAGGGCAGTGGACACAGGCCGGTGGGGATGGGGGTTAAGGTCACTTCACAGTGGCTGGCCTCTCCTTTTGGACCCTGCATGGTTCACATCGAGGACTTCACCAGGCATGGGGGTGAGGGCAGTGGGCCCTGGTTAAGGGCCCCAGGAGATGGCTTGAAGGTGGAGATGGTGGGGTGGAGGTCGCTGGAGCTCTGTGGGCGCGTCCAGTGTGTGTGGGTGGCCCCCCAAGCACGGAACCTCGGGGTTGCGTGTGACATGTGACGTGCAGGCTGCCCTGTGCCTGCAGGGCGCCATGTTTTGGAAGTTTGACCTGCACACAAGCTCGCACCTGGACACGCTGCTGGAGCGGGAGGACCTGAGCCTGCCGGAGCTGCTGGACGAGGAGGACGTGCTGCAGGAGTGTAAGGTTGTCAACCGCAAGCTGCTGGACTTCCTGCTGCAGCCGCCACACCTGCAGGCCATGGTGGCCTGGGTCACCCAGGAGCCTCCAGCCAGTGGTGAGGAGCGGCTGCGCTACAAGTGAGTCCTTCACTCTCCACGCACTCGGGAGCCCTCCTGGGGTCCCGCAGGGCTGGGTGTGGGCCCCACTGCGCTCCAGATCTTGGTTCTGTAGAAAACCCTGTGGGGTGGGTTCTCAGGCAAACCCAGAGTGCAGCACTTGGCGGTGCCTTCTCCAGCTGGTGCTGAGCTGTGTCTCCCCGGTGTCAGTTCACTTGTCAGTCAGCTTCCTGCTTTGTTTCCTAGTGTTTTTTGTTTTGTTTTGGATTTTTTTTTTGGTTTGTCATTTTTCAGACAGGACTTCGAATTCACAGTCCTGCCTCTGCCTGCTGGATACTGAGATTGCAGATGTGTGTTGTCGTGTCTGGGGCTTTTCCCCCCAGTTGAAATCTTTGTCGGGATGATTGTACGGTCTAATGCAGGTGTAGGGAGCAGTGGATCCTGAGCCCTTGCTTCCCTGTTTTCCCCAGCGGTGACATTTTGTAGAATTACAGAAGGGTAGATATGGTGTACCCAGCGCCGGCTCAGATGAAGCCCCTATTCTCCATGACTCGCTTGTGTGTGTGGAGGTATTGTCACCACCTTCAGAAGCACGGGCGTCCACGCCACAGTGCCATCCTGAACACTTCTGTCACCCCTGTTTATAACCACACCCACCTACCTTCCACCTCACCGCTGACCTTAGCAACCATGTCTGTCCCCATTTATACAGTGTTTTTGTCTTTTGTTATTTTGCTCCTGGGAAGTGAACGCAATGTCACGCGTGCTAGTCTCGGCTCAGCCCTACTTGTACAGTTCCGTCAGGTGGAGGGTTATAAATGCATCATGCAGTGGGGACCTTGTGGGAGTGGCTTTTTCCCAGTATAATTCTCTGGAGATTCATTCCAGTCTAGGTGGGCAGAGATCGCTGTCTTTCTTTGAGGCTCTTCCAGGGTGGCCCCCGTGGCCAGGTCCGGGGCTCATCGTGGGAGCCCTGCAGCAGGCTGTGTCTCTCCTCTGTCGTTCTCCGTTACGTTAGCTGCTGTGCAGAGGCTCCTCCTGCCCAGCACTTCTTAGGCCAGAGGAGGGGTGTGGTCCGGGCGCTGGTCCTGGGAGGCGGCCAGGGCTGTGTGGGTGGCCTGGGCCTGGCTCCCTGCCTGTGTCTGTCTGGAGGCTGGGAGCATGGTGAGGCTCCCCTGGGCTCAGGTGCTCCTCTGCACTCGTGGTCGTGGGGACTCAGTGTGGGCTGCGGGCCAGCAGTGTCCCTGTGCCTCCTGATGTTTGCCAGAGGCCCTCCCACCACCTGGACCCTCTTTGCCCAGGTGCCCGTCACGCTCAGTCTGCGTCCCCTGGCCGTGGGCTGGGGTCTGACAGTGTAGGCAGCAAGGTGGCCTCTGTCTGTCCTTTATGGTGCTGGGAATTGGAACCCAGGGCCTTGGCCGTGCTGGGTGAGCACTGCACCACTGAGCTGTAGCCCAGCCCTTTGTTTCTGAGATGAGGCTTGCTAAGTTGTTCAGGGTAGCCTCGAACTTGGAATCCTGCAACCTGGCTGTCCCCATGCTGCCACCTGTGCCCTGCTAGACCCTGCCCTGCCCAAAGGAGTCTACTTTGAGGGCTGGGGTGCCCGTGGTGCCTTCCAGAGTTTGCGAGTTAAACCCAGGGCAGGCTGTGGTCCCACAGGGTACCCTGGGCACAGCAGCTCTTGTCCTTTGGCTGTTGAGCGCCTCATGTCTGCAGAAGGGAGGCAAGGATGTAAGGTGGGAGGTTTAGGAAGGATGCCCTGGGGACAGGGGCTTAGATGGTGACCCAGCATGTGGGGCCGGACATGCAGACGTGAGAAGAGACAGGAGGGGTGGGTCAGGAGATTGAAACTGGAGACCAGGCTCAGTCAGATGTCATCTTGGGGTGGTAGGGAGCGCCCCAGGGTTCTTAAAGAGGCTGGGGAGGGCACGGGGGAGGAGCTGGGCTGGGTAGAGAGTGCTGCCCCCTCCGAGCCCCCGCCACCGGTGCTGTCCTGCCAGGTATCCCAGCGTGGCCTGCGAGATCCTCACCTCAGACGTGCCCCAGATCAACGATGCCTTGGGTGCAGACGAGTCCCTCCTGAACCGGCTCTACGGCTTCCTGCAGAGCAGTGACAGTCTCAACCCACTGCTGGCCAGCTTCTTCAGCAAGGTCATGGGCATCCTCATCAACCGCAAGACTGACCAGGTGGGCTTCCCTCCCTGCCGGGGAGGGGCACGGGGCGGGGGGCTGGGCCTGGGCGTGATGTGACCCTCTGTCCCCAGCTCGTGTCTTTCCTGCGCAAGAAGGACGACTTTGTGGACCTGCTGCTGCGGCACATTGGCACCTCGGCCATCATGGACCTCCTGCTGCGCCTGCTCACCTGTGTGGAGCGACCCCAGCTGCGACAGGATGTCTTCACCGTGAGCTGGGCCCGGGGGACTGGGGGGGGGGCAGGAGTGGGGCTGGGCACCCACTATAGCCCCTGCGTTCCTGTCCCCAGTGGCTCAATGAGGAGAAGATTGTCCAGCGGCTGATCGATCAGATCCACCCGTCAAAGGATGACAATGTGAGTGCCATGGTGTCCCCTGCTGCCTCCTTCACCTCCGCAGCTGCCCCTTACTCACCCTTCCAAAGATGGGTGCTGAGCCTGAGTGCGTGTTCATGCCCTTCTGTACATGCTGAGCTGCAGGCGGCCTGAGGTGTCACCTTGGGTCCCCGGGAGGGCCGTGGCGAGAGGCCGAGCCTCTGCATACCTTGTGTAGACGGAACCAGCTGCTGCCTGGCCTGTGCACAGTCTCTTCCCTTGGTGTGACATTCCTCAGTCCGTCACCAGACCGAGGATGTAGCTCAGAGGGAAAACACTTGCCTGCCACCCTGGGCTTGGTTCCAAGCACTGGTGGGAAAAGGTTTATCCTCAAGTGGCAGGGGCAGTGGCTCATTACTTTTTCTGACTGAATAATACTCCCTAGCATGGGCAGAGCATGTTTTGCCCTTCCAAGCACCAGCTGTAGGCACCTGGTGGTTGTGCACAGTGTGCTGTCCTGGCGGCACGTCCCTGGTTGTGTGGCCACCCTCTGTCTCCCTCCCGGGGATCCTGACCTGTCTCCTCCTCCCAGCAACATTCCAACGCGTCTCAGTCTCTGTGCGACATCATCCGCCTGAGCCGGGAGCAGATGATGCAAGGCCAGGACAGCCCGGAGCCCGACCAGCTGCTGGCCACGCTGGAGAAGTGGGTCTGCGGGCAGGGCCGGGCAGGGCGAGGGGGTCTGTCCCGGGAACCGGCCCCTGACAGCGCTGCCCCACCCCAGGCAGGAGACCATCGAGCAGCTGCTGAGCAACATGTTGGAGGGGGAGCTGAGCCAGTCTGTCCTGGTCAGCGGCATCCAGGTGCTGCTCACTCTCCTGGAGCCCCGGCGGCCCAGGTGAGCCTGCAGTTGGGGGTAGCCCCTGTTCCCTGCTGCGGGACGCCTGCCAGTCAGGTTGGCGCCGAGACCCAACCTCCTGTGCGTTGGTTGCTGAGCACCCCTGCTGGAGGCTGGAGGGTAGCGGGGGTGGGTTTGATGGCGATGGATTCGAGGCCCAGCCCTCACCCCACACCCCACTTGTGCTGCTGGCTCTGCTCAAGACGAGTCTTGTGTACGCCTGAGCACCAGGTGCAGGCCCCTGGGTTCACTGCCCTGTCTGGGCTGCCACAGGTCGGAGTCCGTGACCATGAACAACTTCTTCAGCAGCGTGGATGGGCAGCTGGAGCTCCTGGCCCAGGGGGCCCTGGACGGTGCTGTCTCTAGTATGGGGGCCCTGCACGCCCTGCGCCCACGCCTTGCCCGCTTCCACCAGCTCCTGCTCGAGCCTCTCCAGGTGGGAGCCCTGGGCGTCACTGTTCCTGAGGGAGGCAGGGTGGCAGGGAAGGTGGCCTTCGAGCGCTGAGTGTGCCCTGCTTCCGCAGCTGGAGCCACTGCAGATGACGTGGGGCAGCCTGGCCCCACCCCTAGGGAACACGCGACTGCATGTGGTCAAGCTCCTGGCCAGCGCCCTGAGTGCCAATGACGCCACCCTGACCCAGGAGCTCCTGGCACTGGACGTGCCCAATACCATGCTGGTACAGGGGGATGGGGCGCAGGGCTTGGGGAGTGGGCAGCGGGCGCTGTGTGTGTCTGGTGCCAGCCCGTGCCCCTCCCCAGGACCTCTTCTTCCACTATGTCTTCAACAACTTCCTGCATGCGCAAGTGGAGGTGTGTGTGAGCGCCATGCTGAGCTTGGGGCCCCCTCCCAACAGCAGCTCTGAGACGCCGGGCCAGAACCCTGTGCTAAAACACGTGAGTGCTGCCCCCTGCAGGCTCCGCCCCTTCCCTCCGGCACTGGTGCTGGCTGTGGGCTGGCGCTGGCCTGGGGACCCCTCTGGGGAGAGGGGTGGGGGCAGTAGGAAGGGAGGAGGCTGAGGGGCTCTGCTCAGTGGAAAGCTGGGCTGGAGTGCGGCAGGTGCTATCCCAGCCACGTCTGTGTGCAGCCGCCCGCCTGCCCGCCTGCAGGTGCTTGCTGAGTGAGGGCCCCGGCCTCGCTGCCCGTGTGCAGGCCTGGCTGACTGCCTTGCCTCCACAGCTGCTGCAGCACTGCCGCCTGGTGGAGCGGATCCTCACGTCCTGGGAGGAGAACGATCGTGTCCAGTGAGCGCCTGCCTCCTTCTGGCCAGGTGGATGGGTTGGGGAGGACATCCGGCCTGGCACTACCTGTGGCCTTGCTCTCACATAGGTCTGGAGGTGGCCCAAGGAAGGGCTACATGGGCCACTTGACACGGGTGGCCAACGCCTTGGTGCAGAACTCGGAGCAGGGGCCAAATGCCGAGCAGCTGGGACAGCTGCTGAAGGGTAGGCACGGGTGCGAGGGGTGGCAGAGTGGCCGGGCTGGGTGGGCGCCTCACTCCCGCCTCCTTCCGCCCTCATGTGTGCAGAGCTGCCGGGGGAACAGCTGGAGCGCTGGGAAGTGTTTGTGTCAGGACCCCTGACCGAGACCAACAAGAGGAACACCGTGGACCTGGTGAGGCCCAGTGTCCCACTGGGAGCCCTGCCACCCTCCGCATGGCTGCCTGCCTTGGCCTTACTGTGGCCGGCAGCTGGCCCTGAGCCCTATCCATCCTGGTCCAGGTGAACACCCACCACCTGCACTCCTCCAGCGACGATGAGGACGATCGGCTCAAGGAGTTCAACTTCCCAGAGGAGGCCGTGCTGCAGCAGGTGGGCGGGCGCGCGGGTGCCTGTGGGGTGTGCAGGCCCTTCCTGCCCGCTCCCTCCCAGCCCTGCCTCTGTGCCTGCTGCAGGCCTTCATGGACTTCCAGATGCAACGCATGACCTCGGCCTTCATCGACCACTTTGGCTTTAATGACGAGGAGTTCGGGGAGCAGGAGGAAAGCGTGAAGTGAGTGTCCCTGCGTGAGGTTGGGTACCGTCCACCCTGTGAGGACATCTAGGCATGCTTGAGTGTGGCCTTGGCTGCTTGCTGCCTGTGTTAGACTGAGCCCCAGCTCTGCAGACCCCTCATCCCATGGAAAGCCCTGAGGGTGGGCACGAGCATCCCTGTACTGGGGATGGAGAGCAGGTCCCAGCCCTGGAGAGGCGCAGACAGTGAAGGGCAGTGCCCCACAGAGCGTTCATGAGTGAGTCCGGTGTCTCTCAGACAAGAAGACGCTGCCACCAGGGGCAGGCCGTGGGGGCCCGAAGCCAGACCAGAGGGGAGCAGGTGCAGAGGCTGGTGGGGGGCACAGCGAGCGGCCACAGTCTCTCTCCATGCCATCTGGTTCCATCTTCATACCCGTGGCCACTGCTTGAGTGGCCGTTTGAGCCTGTTTACATCAGGGAGACTGAGGCAGATGGAGCTGGTCAACACGGGCCGGCACAGGGAGAAGGGCGTTGATGATGGGCTGCTGGCCGCTGTGGCTCTGCCCGATCCCAGGCCTGGCACAGGGCGGCTCTCGTTGGTCCAAGGTCTGGGTAGAAAGCTGGGTGTGTGGGACAAGGAATCTTTCAAGAGGAAGTGAGGGAGCTAGAACCTGGCCCCGAGGGAACTGTGACTGCGCAGTGGCGGGGGTGTAGCCATTGCCTGGCGGGCCCTGCCCTGCGTTGGCTGTGCCTGGGCCCGGGTTTCAGCCCCGCTCTGTCTCTGTCTTGGGGGGCGATGCTGCCCCTGCCGCGGGGGTGGTGCAACTGAGTGGGGGCCGTGGCTGCACCGTGTGTAGTGCAGTGTCTGGCACAAGTCCCTGACGGCAGGGCTCAGCTCTCAGCCTCTGCTGGGAGTGGGTGTCGGGGCCTCATTCTCCCCCAGGTGGCTGCAGAGCGCCGTGGGCACTGGGGCTGGGGTCACAGAGACACTGGGGAGGAGGCGAGCTTGCACATGGGGGTCCCGCGTGCCGGGCTCAGCTGTGTGACAAGTGAAAAGACACGTGCTCACTGCACGTGCACCCCCTCTGCTAGTGCGCCTTTTGACAAGACAGCCAACATCACCTTCTCCCTCAACGCCGATGATGAGAACGTGAGTGCTGCTGTCCTGGGTCTTGGGGGGTGGAGGGTTGTGGGGGCCGCAGCTGTACAGCCCACCCTGCCGCCCTGCACCTGCAGCCCAATGCCAACCTGTTGGAGATATGCTACAAGGACCGCATCCAGCAGTTCGACGATGACGAGGAGGAAGAGGACGAGGAGGGCCATGGCTCTGGGGAGTCGGATGGAGAGTACGGTGCCTGGCAGGGCAGCCAGCTGACCAGGGCAGCCCGCTCAGGCCAGCCCCCCGGGATCCGGTGAGTCCCCCCAGCCTCTCCTCTGTAAGCTGCCCCGGCACAGGTAGGGGTTTCAGGGACTCCAGACTGAAGTGAGGGAGCAAGCCAGGGAGGTGGATTGGTGTGTGTGCTCGCAGTGGGGAGCTTCCAGTTTTCAGTTATGGAAGCCCGCAAAAGCAGAAGACAGCCTGGGGAGTGGGGACCCCCACCAGTGCTCCGCTGCGCCCCCCGCCAAGCTCTCCTGCAGGTTTCCCCATAGGCCACAGGCTCTGTGCTGAGATTCCAGGGAAAGCGTGGGGCCCCCCTCGAGCTGGGTTGTAATCAGCTCCTATGAGTACTGTTGTTGTTCTTCTGCTATCTAATAGCTATGCTTAAATGCACTCACGCTGGTGTGGGCACTGGCTTGTGGCCCGCAACCCAGACCTGCGCCCCCATGCCTTGATTTGGAGAGGAGCGAGTGTCGGGTTACCTTTAACTGGCAAGTGGCCTGCACAGAGACAGGTGTGAGTCTTCATGGTGTGGCACCCCCCAGCTCAGGAGTGGGCGTGTCCACGGCCACGGTGCCTTCTGCTGGCCACTGTCCTGTTGCCCTGCCTCACGTAGTGCCCCAGGCAGAGTGCAGGCTGAGTGTTCTTGAAGTGCACGGGACCTTCAGATAACGGTGCGCATCCTGTGTCTCCTTTTGCGCCTGGCCCGTTTTGCCCACACCCACCCTGAGATCTCTCTTGCTTGGTGGTTGGATTTTACCTGTGTTACCTTGTGGCAGGTGCCCCATTCTGTGTCTGGCCTGTTGCTTTGCTGGTTCTGTAGTGGACAGACTTCAGACAGCTTCCTGGGTTTTGTTCTGTTTTGAGCTCACCATTCCGTGCAGTGTGCGTGGCAGTCAGTGTCACCCTTTTTTATGTGTGGGTAGCCAGTTTGCTCAGTGCCAGTTGTCCGAGACTCTCTCTGTTGAACAGTCTGGGCACCCTTGAAAAACATCGTTTGACTACGTGTGTGAAGGTTTCTTTTTGTGTCTCTATTCTGTTCTGCTAGGCTGTTTTATGCCAGTATCACAATATCTTGTAGTAAGTTTTAAAATTAGGAAATAATGAGTTAGAACCCTTGTTCTTCTTTTTCAAGGTTGTTTTGACTCTGGGATTCCTGAGTTTTATCGTTAGCCCTTCAGTGTCAACATGGAAGCTGGCTGGGGTTCTAGTACGAATTTGGGCAATGACTCTAAGGCAGTTTGGGTAGTACTGCTGTTTTATGGTGTTTCCACTCCAGCTCCTTGTGCATAGGATACACTTCTATTTATTTAGGTCTTTAATGCCTTTTCGCAGTGTTTTGATGTTTTCCGGGTATAAGGTTTACAGTTTTTCTGCTGAATTTATTCCTAAGTAGTTTATTCTGTTTGATGCTATTCTAAATGGAACTGTCTTGAAATCATTTTGAGATTGTCCCAAGTGTGTGTGAAAATAGTAGCTTTTTTGTATATTAATCTTGTTTCTAGCAACCTTCAGAACTCATGGGTTGACAGTTTTAGTGGCAGCCTTTGGATTTTTTATATACATCGTCCTGTAAGTGGGGCAGAGTGGTATACACCCATAATCCCAGCTGTGAGGGAAGTTGAAGTGGCATGATCATAAGTTCAAGTTCAGCCTGGGGAGCAGGAACTCCATCTCAAAAAAGGCAAAAGATCATGTCGTCTGTGAACAGAGATGGCTCTACTTCTCCCCCAGTGCAGTGGCCTTCGTTCCCTTTTCTTGTGTAACTGCCCTTGCTAGAACCAGAAGCGGCAGGAGCAGCAGGTCTTGGCCTTGCTCCTCGTGACTGAGGTCTGCTCGTGGTCTGGAGTTTGAACAGAGGCCTCGTAGCAGGCCGAGGAGTTCCTTCTTTGTTCAGTTGTTGAATGTTGTAGTTGTGTTGTAGACTGTACGCAGGTGTCCTTTCCAGCTGACTGTGGTAGGTGGAAACGGTGTGCACGCAGCAGTTCCGAGGCGGTGCGGTCGGCCTCTGTGTCTGGGTCCACATCTGCAGCTGCGGCTCAGGGAGAAGCGGGAGAAAGCCACCTTGCCGTGAACACGTGCGGAAGCTTTTCCTCGGGCTTTCACACTAGTAACACGGTGTAACAGCTGTTGACGTTGCATTCGCTGCGACAAGTGGCTGGTTGAGTGTTGGGGAGGAAGTGTAGGTTCCATGCAAATCCTGCACTGTTTCGTAGAAGGGATTTTGGTACCGAAGGGTTCAGCTCCCCGCATTTCCTGTGTGTACTGAGGCTGACTCCTTGTTGGCAGAACTCTTCCCGTCAGCGGACACACGGGTGGTGAGGGCTTTCTCCACCGTCACAGGTTGTGCGCTTGTCACTGTTCCGCTAGTGGCAGGTGTGGTGGTGCACGCCTGTACTCTCAGCACTGGGGAGCCCTCACGCGGGAGGGTCACATGGCTTCAAGCCAGCCTGGACTGCCTGATGAGAGCCTGTCTCAAAAGCCAAACACAGAAGGTCAGCTAGTGTTTTTGGAGCAGCTATGGTCCCAGATGTCATGACAAAAGTCATGTGTCTCCACTTCCTGGAGTTTGTATCTGGAGAAAGAGTCAACTAAACCCTTTGGTTCCGAGGGCGGAGCTGGGGCGCGAAGGCTGTAGGATGGGTGTGCTGTGACGGGCACAGGGGATCAGGGCTGGGCTCTGTCTGTGACTGAGCACCAGTGTACTACCCGAGGGGCCGTCCTGCCGTGGGGACCACAGCAGGGGCCCTGTCTTCAGGGCCTCGCCCCCTGGCCTCTGCCCCCGCATCGTCATCCCCTGCTCCCTGGCCTCCCTGTGCTGCCCCCCCTCCCCGCGTCTGTCCCTGTCCCCTCGCACCACTGTCTCCTTGCCTGGCCCTGGGCTGCAGTGGGTCAGTGGCTGTCCCTGCTCAAGTGCCTGACGAGGTGCTGTCTGTGGCAGGAGTGCAGGCAGCACTGACAGCGAGGACGAGGAGGACGAAGAGGAGGAAGAGGAAGAGGACGGCGGTGCCGCCACCCCCAGCCCTGGGCCGCCGCCTCCTGGTGCGTGTGGACACCTGTGGACAGGGCCTGGTGTTTGCCTGCCCTGTGCTCATCCTTTGTCCCCACTGCCCAGGCCCAAGCTGGACCGCCACCTTCTCGCCCGTGCCTGTGGACGCCCTGCCAGGCGCCTGCGACTCTAGGGCAGAGGAGCTGCTGCCCGCTACCCAGAACCCGTCCAGCCCTGCGACCCCGGATGCCCTGCAGCTCAGGTGGGATGGCGGGTGGGGCAGTCTCAAGTCCTGGGCCTCTCAGGCTGGGGTGCTGACCTAGCCACACCTTCGGGCTCCTCTTGTCTCCCAGGTCTCAGGACCCTGTTTCCCCCTCAGCACCTCAGATGGCTGCAGATGGCAGCAAGCCGCATGGTGGCAGCAAAGTAGCAGAGCCCTCTGGTGAGCCCCCTGCGCCTGCCCGCCAAGGGCCCACTTCGGGCGACGGCACGGGATGGCGGTGCGGACGGTTTGAGTCCGCGGGAAGCCAGTGGCTGAGATGCGGCCTGCCCCTCCCTCCACAGCCCCCTGCCAGGCCCTGGTCAGTGTCGAGGCCCTCCAGGCCGCCCTGCACGGGATGCGCTCTGCCCCCAGCTCAGCGGACAGGTGAGCTGTCGCTGCCTTCTGGGCTCCTGGTGACCTTGGGCCGCTGCCCCGGTGTGGAGTGCCCCGTGGCTCCCGCCCTGTGTGCCCTTTGTGTAAACGCGTGTGTGGGGCTGCCAGTCCTGCATGCTGTGCCGTGTGTGTGTTCATGGGCATCCGTGCGGCTGCTCAGCATCTGCTCGGTCCCTGGAGCCCCTGTCCAGGCAGCTTGAGGGGGTCTGAGCGCAAGGCTTCTGCGGAGGCAGGGGAGGGCAGCCAGCGCTCAGCCCACTGCCCTTCTTTGCAGTGCAACCAGAGACCCCTCTACCTCTGTCCCAGCCTCCGGGGCCCCGCAGCTCCCCCAGACCAAGGAGGGGGAGAAGAGCCCAGAGCCCTTGCGGCTCCCCCCAAGCCAGAGGTGAGCAGCGGGGCAGTCTCGGGTGGGGGCCGGAGGGACAGAGTGACCGCTGGGTGCCCTCTCCCCCGACAGTGCCCAGGCCCTCGAGCCACCTCCGATGCCCAATGGGTTGGCCCCAGTAGCGCCCCTCTCCCCGGGCTCCCAGTGAGCGCGGCTGCACCCTGGGGCGGTGGGGCAGCCGGACTCTCACCAGCCTCTTCTGTTGCAGGTAGCTGCCTGGCAGCTGTGGTGGCCCGATGCTCCGTCCTCCCTGTGGACTCTGGTGGGGCAGGGTGGGTCCCTTGCGGTCCCTTGCTCCCAGCGCCTGTCCCCCACACGCGCCTCTGGGCTCCCGGAGGCTGTGCCAGGGAGAGGCCCCGCCCTGCCCGTCTGCACTGAGAAGAGGTTAGGAGCTTGCCTCCTGGAATAAAGAGTCACGTGGAAAGAGGAGAGAGGCGCAGATTCTGTGTCACGGGTACCGAGGGAGGGGCTGTGGGCTGAAGCACAGCCTCTGGTGCCCCGGGGGGGCGGCGCGGGTCCCAGGCCGCTGCCCACCTGTGCCGTGCCCGGCCTTCTGCTCAGGTCCACCGTGGGTGGGTGATGGGGCCAGGGCGGTGCCCTGGCCCAGACCTGCACTCACCCCCTCCAGCTCCCCAGGGCCTGGGGTCCCAGCCCCGCTGCCAAGTGGCCTTGTCCCAGCCCCCTCCCCCATGACGGCGTGAGTGTGCGTGTGTGTGCCGAGCTTCTGTTTCATATTGCAAATATAAATAAAGGAAGACAGTTTACGGTTCCCACTGGTCAGACCTTGTGTTCGGACCCCAGTGCGGGGCAGCTCCCCTCTGGGCCCTCCTGGCGGGGAGTGGGTTCAGAGAGGGTGGGGACTTCAGATGGAAGGGACGCGGTGACCCATACCCGGATGTGTCCCCTTCTGCCTCTGCAGGCATGGACTGGGGTGCGTTGTTTGCCTTCGGTGGCTGTGAACCTGGGGAAGCTGGGAGCCCTGTGGGCTTCGGAGGCGAGTCCCTGCCTCGTGGCGGGACTGGGTGTCCAGCGACCCGCGTAATACAGCCCCGGGGTGAGGCAGGCACCTGGCTCCCAGTGGGTCAGCACGGGCCGCAGTCATCCAGGCAGAGTGGAGGCGGGAGTCTGCCCGTGCGTGTCCCTGTCCCTCCAGCGTGGCTTGGAGGGGGCGTTGTCCCGGCTCCCCTGACCACTGGAGTCCCGTGCTGTCCTGTGGGAGGCGCACTCGCTGGCTTCGCTGCAGGCCAATGAGCCGGCCGGGTCACTGTTTGCCAGGCGGGGGCTCTGGGGGCTGAGGTGCTGGTGGGTGCCTTGGGAGGGGGTGGTGGGCAAGGCCCCTTCTCGGCCCGTTATCAGTGCTGGAGTCCACAGGACACTCCAGGTTAATGTGTAACGCGCCCTCTCTGCCCCGAGTCCACCAGCTCCTGCATGCAGGCCACCTAGGTCGCAGGCCGGCATGGACCCCAGGAAAGAGCGTGTGCCCCCGAAGACGCTCTTCAGCCAAGTGAGCCTGTGGGGGTGGGGCTCAGGATTTGGGGGACCAGGCAGCCTGGGGTCGTGGAGTCGCTGTGCTCCCAGGAGCAGGTCCTGTGGGGCTGAGACCCTGCTCCTTGCAGATAGGTCACCCAGGAGGCTGAAGGTCCTGTCCCTGTCCCTATCCCTGACCGGACCCAGCCTGGACAGCTCGGGTCGGCGTGGTGGGGAGGGTGGGAGCCGGAGCCCGGAGTCAGCGGTGCGCCTAGGCTGGGGCTGGGCCGTGTGCTCAGCACCCCTCTCTGCAGCCCCCAGGGGCCGGCAGGTGGCTGAGCCCCTTCCTGCTCACCTGCTCCGCCTACCTCCTCTGGGCGCCTGAGCTGCGGTCCTGGCCCGCCGCCCTGCTCAAGTGTCTGCCCGTGCTCTGCCTGGTGCTGCTCCTGGGGGACGTGCCGGCTGCCGGGGGCCGCACCAGGTTCCTGCAGGGAGCCCTCCTGTGCTCGGCCGTGGGGGACGCCTGCCTCGTGTGGCCCGAGACCTTCCTGCACGGTGAGTGGAGGCCCCGGAGGAGGAGGAGGGCGCGGGGTCGTGGGCGGGGGGACGGCCAGGGAGGGCGCAGTCAGGATGCCCAGTGCACGCGTGTTCGGGTGACAGCACGTGGGTGGCTTGCGGGCTGAGGGCGTGACTGGCTGCTCAGGAAGAGTAGCAGGTGCAGGCCAGTCACACCTCCCTCCCGCAGGCGTGGCCGCCTTCGCTGCCGCCCACCTCCTCTACCTGCGGGCCCTCGGCCTCTCTCCTCTGCGGCCCGGCCTGCTGCTGCTCGTGCTCTTGGCCGCCGCCGCCTACCTCAGCCTCCTGCTGCTGCACCTGCCGCGCGCCCTGGCCGGGCCCGTGGTGGCCTACGTGCTGCTCCTGGCTGCTGTGCTGTGGCGCGGCCTGGCTCGTGGCGGGAGTGCCGGCTATGGCGCGCTGCTCTTCACAGTGTCCGATGCGGTGCTGGCCTGGGACAGCTTTGTGCAGCCCCTGCCCCACGGCCACCTGGTGACCATGACCACCTACTACGCGGCGCAGGCTCTCTTCACCCTGGCTGCGCTTAGGAGCCCCGGTCTCAAGGCCAACTGAGGCAGGCCGCCCAGACAAGTCCTTCTCCCCACTCCCGCACCGACTGGCCCCCCAGGTCCAGGCCGCTCCCCAGACGCCTGCCCTGCTCCTATCTGCTTGCTGGTGCTAAATAAAGTGGCTGTGGAGACATCAGTGCCGCCAGGGTTTCGGGAGGGCCTCGGCCTCCATCAGGTGGACAGTTGTGTGGAACTGAAGCCAAGGAAGATGTTTCTGCTTCTTTTCTGAGACAGGGTCTCACTCAGTTGCTCAGGCTGGCAGCTAACTTGCTATCCTGCCTCAGCCTCCCGGGAGTGGGGACGAGCCGGCTTCCTGTCGTCCTCTGCCCGCACCCCAGGCTGGCAGGCAGGACGGCCGCTGCATGGGGGCCTGTGGGTGACAGCCGTCCACCAGGACCCACACGGCAGTGGGGGAGGGAGCCACTGTTTGAAGAACGAAGTGGGGAGGGCTGGAACTCTAGGCCTTGGGGAGGAGGCCTGGCCAGGACCCTGTGTCGGAGGTGGGGCTGGAGGCTGGGACCCTGGGTGCTGGGGAGGAGGCCCGGCCTGGACCCTGTGTCGGAGGTGGGGCTGGAGGCTGGGACCCTGGGTGCTGGGGAGGAGGCCCGGCCTGGACCCTGTGTCGGAGGTGGGGCTGGAGGCTGGGACCCTGGGTGCTGGGGAGGACGCCCGGCCTGGACCCTGTGTCGGAGGTGGGGCTAGAGGCTGGGACCCTGGGTGCTGGGGAGGAGGCCCGGCCTGGATCCCAGGTCCGGGGGAGGAGGGTGTTGAGGACACGGCCCACCCACCCTGGGCCCTGCAGAGCCCCTAGCCACCGTCCTTGGCCCCCCGAATTCCTGGGCATCCTCCCCACAGAGGCCTTGCTGGCGTAGGTGCTGTGCTGGCCACACCCTTCCTGCTGGGCGCGGCAGCCCTCAGCATCCCGTAACCCCCGCTGCAGACCCGTCAGCACCGAGGACAGCGCCAGCCCGGCGTGGGATTGGGCCGGGCGAGCCCTGGCTGGGGCCACAGCTGCTGTCCAGATGGCTTCCTCGACAGCCCCTTTGCTGCCCGCCGGGACCCCAGCGCTCAGCCTCCCTCCCGGGTCTGCCTGGCGAGCTTCTGGGTCGGGAGGACTGAGCCGGTGAGACGGCGACACCCCATCCTCACGGAGCCCGTCCAGCCTTGGTCCTTCCCCTGCCAGTTTGCCCAGGCACAGCCCCTGGAACCCAGGGGAGATGGCACGCCAAGCACAGTGGCCAGGCTGCCGCCAGGGGGTGCCCTCCCCCAGCCCTTCCCGGAGTCCACCTCTACATTTTTTTCTTTTTTAAGGGCTGGGGATTGAACCCAGGGCCTTCTCGCTGAGCCTCATCCTCAGCTCCTTTTTATGTTTTCTTCTGGGGCAGGGCCTCACTAATTCACCAGGTTTCCCAGGCTAGGATCAAACTCGTGATTCTCCTGCTCCAGCCTCCCTGAGTGCTGGGATCACAGGTGTGCCCCACACCGGGCTTCAGCTTATTTTGTGCTCATTAGGCTGATGGGGCACTAGTCTCTTTGCTTTTTCCCCTGCATTGACTCCTTGGGGTGGGCAGAGTAGTCCTGGGGGCTTCCGTGTGTTCTTGACACGGGCAGGGTCCTCCCGCTGAAGACCAGGGAAACCACGTCTGGTGTGATGTGCACCGGCAGGCTCAGGGCGCAGGAAGGGAGACGCGTACCGGGCCTTCTCCGAAATCCTTTGTGGCCCTGGGCATGGACCCAGGGCCTTCACACCACGCTCCATCTTAGCCCTGCATGAGTTGGCCGGGCTGGCCTCGAGCTTGCAACCCTTCTGCCCCAGCCTCCCAGAGTTCTGGGCTGCCGGGTCTGCCGCCACGCCCGACTCAACCCATAGCGCGATGGGCTCGGCTCGGCTCCCTGCTGGACACCCGCGCACCCGTAGGACCAGCACACGGTGACCTTGTGTCCCCACAGATGACCCTGTGCGGGTCAGAGCCAGGGTTAACAGTCCCATGTTCTCCTCTCCTAATCCCCTGTCACCCTGGAAATCGGCCTCTAGGGAAAACTCAGGGCAGGCTCCCCGCACCTGAGGTCCAGCCCAGGGCTGTCCTCTGGTGCAACAATGTGGCGGCTGCCCTGGGCCCCACACAGAGACCCGCCGTGATCACAGAGTACCCAACCCCACTCCCAGGGCGCTGGCTGCTCAGAGATGCCCAGTCTGAGAGGATTGCTGGGGGCCAACCTGAAAAATGTCCCAGCAGGACAGTCCAGGAACTCACCCTGGGGGAAGCCGTGGACAGAGGTCTGTGACACAATGGGGCGTGGCCTTGCCTGGCTCCTCCCTCTGGCCCGTGGCACTGCCCCAGGTCCTTTCCCATAAATGCAATGCACACCAGTCCCCCGAGTGTCAGAACTGTCTCAGCCTCTGCTCCCAGGGACATGGTCTGGGGTGCTGAGGGTCCCCTGTGGTCACTGACTCTGGTCTCTGCCCATAGACTAGAGGAACTATCTTTACTTTCCATGCTGCTGAGAGGGGGTGACAGGGGCCTGACTTGGGGGTTGTACTAACCAGAGCTCCCACCAGTGTGTGGTCCAGGCTGGCCTTAAACTCACTATGTAGCCCAGGTGGGCCTTGAACTTGTGGTGCTCTTCCTGCCTCAGCTTCCTGAATGCTGGGATTGCAGGCGTGCACCCCCACGCCTGGCTTAGATCTTAATTTGTACAGATGGGAAAACTGAGGCTCCGAGGCCGGGCGTGATGGCCCATACTTGCTGAGGCAGGAGGATTGCTGTGAATTCAAGGTTGGCCTGGGCTCCCTGGTGAGACCCTGTTTTAAAAATGTCTATCATTCCACGGAAGATGTCCAGGGACGCCCTGGGGTAAAGTGCGCGGAGGACCAGGGGACCCACACCCCAGGGCGTGTGCCGGAGGAGCAATGGGAAGTTGAGCCCAGCCCTGGGGTCACAGCCCCGGGGACCCTGCTTCCTCCCATGACTCAGGCACTGTGCTAAAGTTCCCACAGCTCTGAGCGCACGGTCAGGGTACTTCCCCTCCTCCTGCCCTGCGTCTCTGGGTTTCTGGGCTGGAGTGGACGTCCCAGGAGGCAGCTGTGGCACTCCATGCGCCACGCGCTGCGCCTGCCTGCACCTCCCGCGATGGCCCGATGGCCCGAGAGGCTCGCTTCCTCTCCGCGCACTCCTTCCCGCCTGGGTGAAGGAGAGCGCTCAGAATCAGTGGCAGCGCCTCCGCCAGTAGGGCACAGGGTGACCCTCGAGCCGGCCCGGGGTGCCCTGCAGTGGGCGCAGCCCTGCAGGCTCCAGGAAGCAGGACCTCGTGGGTGAGGTGTGTGTGTTACTGCTGAAGCCGCCCTGTCTGACAGCGGCAGACAGCGGACGACCGTGTCCCTGGTCCTCAGCGCAGCTCAGACCCGTGCTGTGTAGCTGACGCTTTCTCCTCATTTGCTCCTTATTAATAATGTAACGCACTGCATAGACAGAGTTACTGCTCATCAACCGGGAAAATGTTTCTGGGACGCTCAGACACAGTCGTGCGGGGCCCAGGGACTCCCCTGCTCTTCCATCCACGCCACTGGGCTGACCTCCAGGCGACCCCTTTGTCCACCCTGGGAACCCAGCGGTACCCATGGCTCCGGAACTGGTGAAAGCGGGTGGCTGCTCTCTTTGTATCTGTGGTAGGTAGTGCTCGAAATTTACTGTAAAAACCAGGAGCTGGGCAGGCACAGTCTGGAAGGATGAGGCAGGGCAGTCACAGACTGGAGTCCAGCCAAGCAAGATCCAGTCTCAGAAATCTGCAGAAAGCGCTGCGGGTGCAGCTCAGTGTGAAGGCCTGGGCTCGGTCCTCAGTACCACACCGGACCAAAGCAAACAAACCGGAAACAGCCAACCCAGGAGACGGACGGGGCGCCCAGTGATGGGTCAGGCAGGGGCAGAAGGCGGGTGCTGGAGCCCACGTGCTGGCTCACAGGCCGGTGGTCAGGACGCCCACAGAGGGACCCTGGCCCGTCGTGGTTGTCGTCGGAGGCCCCCTGGACCATGGAGCCATGGGATGACCCTGTGGACTCACACGGTCCAGGCCTCACACCACGTCTGCGTCAGATTCCTCACCGTGTTTTCCAGGGGTTGTCATCCTACTTTCCAGAGGACTCACCTGAGTCACCCTGAGCTTGAGTCGCCTGGAGTCACAGCCACGGCCAAGTGGCTATGTAAACACAAACAGGAGTGATGGTAAGTGACCAGCCCAGATGCGCGACATCGGGGCCCAGTCCTGGCACGCAGGAGGCCGTGGGGTGCAGGGCAGACAGCGCACACGGAGGTGTGGAGGCCGCAGGCCCCGGCTCGTCTGTGTCCGCCCTGGACCCGCAGCAGACAGGTGAGCCCCCCCGCCCCCCGATGCCAGGCTGGTCTCCTCACCCCACCGGCCCCGAGTGCAGAGGGCCCCCAGGCCACCACTAGCTGTCCCCGCTCTGTGTCTCAGGGCCATGTGGCCATTGGCACGGTGGCCCTGAATATCTCCGGGAGTCACCAGGAAGCAGGGCGAGCTGGGGCTGAGGCCTCCAGGTGGGCCCCGGAGACCAGAGGGCTGGGCGGTGTCGGGCAGGAGCGGAGGTGAGGGAGAAGTGCGAGGGACAGGGCAGGGACGCGGCGGCTCTCACTCGGCTGGGCCCGCACTTCCTCCTCCTCCCCTTCCTGCCGCTCGGCCGCACCGATGGACCGGGAAAGGGGAAATTCTTGAGTATAAAGTCCAGCAGGTGGAAGGACCAGGCTGGGACTCCCGTGTCCCCCACAGTGACGGGACACATGGCTCAGGCTGCCATGGGCCTCGGGATCTGGGGGAGCCTGGTGCTACTGGTGAGTCCTCCCCTGCCCAGGGCAGCCGGGCCCCAGGGAGTGGGGGCTGGGGCTCAGACTCCACAGTCAGAGGGCGAGGGACGGGGCTCCCTGAACTCAGACCC
>RJWM01024040.1:0-31243 GCA_004363535.1 Dasyprocta punctata | reverse complement strand
ATTTGCAGATGATATGATACTCTACACAGAAGACCCCCAAAAATCCATTGAAAGACTTCTAGATGTAATAACCAAATTCAGTAATGTTGCTGGATACAAGATCAGCACTCAAAAATCAATAGCATTCCTGTACACAAACAACAAAGTCACTGAGAGAGAAACAAGGGAAACTACATCCTTCACTATAACATCCAAAAAATGAAATACTTAGGAATCAATCTAACAAAGGAAGTAAAAGATCTATCCAGTGAAAAGTACATTACTCTGAAAAAGGTAATGGAAGAGGATTTCAGAAAATGGAAAGATATTCCCTGTTCATGGATAGGAAGAACAAACATCGTGAAAATGGCCATTCTCCCAAAATTATTATACAGATTTAATGCAATCCCAATCAAAATACCACTTGCCTACCTCACAGAGCTAGAGAAATCATTCCTGAAATTCATCTGGAACCAGAAGAGACCTAGAATAGCAAAGGCAATTCTGGGCAACAAAGGGAAGGCAGGAGGTATCACAATCCCTGACTTGAAACTGTATTACAAAGCTAGTGTGATAAAATCAGCATGGTACTGGAATCAAAATAGACCTGAAGATCAATGGAACAGATTAGAAGATACAGTCATAACTACAAACACACTCAGCCACCTCATCTTTGACAAAGAGGCCAAACAAGTACATTGGAAGAAAGATAGCCTCTTTAACAAATTGTGCTGGAAAAACTGGCTTTCTATATGCCCTCTATATACACCATGATCAAAAAGGATGTAAACCAAAACTGGATCCATGTCTATCACCATGCACTAAAATAGAGTCAAAATGGATCAAAGATCTGAATATTAAAACAGAGACACTAAATTTGCTGGAAGACAAAGTAGGAAAAATTTTTGATGACATAGGAGTAGGCAGAGAGTTCATGAACAAAAACCAAACTGCATGGGAAACACTTCTCAGAATCAATAACTGGGATCTCGTCTTACTAAAAAGTTTTTGCATGTCAAAGAAAAACCCCAACAGAGTGAAAAGAAAACCCATGAACTGGGAAAATATCTTGGCCAATTGTCCATCAGACAAAGGACTTCTATCTAAAACAGGTAAAGAATTAAAAGAAATCAGGCCCCTAAAATTCAAGGACCCAATCCAAAACTGTGCATCTGAGATGAGTACACACTTCTCAGTGAAAGAAATACAAATGGCAAATAAATATATGAAAAAATGTTCAACATCAATGGTCATTTGGGAAATGCAAATTAAAACAACACTGAGATTCCATCTCACTCCAGAAAGAATGGCCAAGATAAAACAATCAACCAATAACAAATGCTGGAAACAAATGTGGGGAAATAACAAATGTGGGGAAAAAGGAACTGTTCTCCACTCTTGGTGGGATTGTAGACTGGTGCAACCACTGTGGAAATCAGTGTGGAGATTCCTCAAGAAGCTAGGATTAGAGATCCCATTTGACCCACCTATCCCGCTTCTGGGCATTTTCCCAGACGAATTGAAAACATCATACCACAGTGATATTTTTGCACCCATGTTTATAGCAACCCAATTTGTAATAGTCAGATCTTGGAAACAACCCAAGTGCCCATCAATCAAGGAATGGATAAAAAAGATTTGGTTTTTTTATACAATGGAGTACTACTCAGCTATCAAGAAAGATTGCATTGAGACTTTTGTAAGTAAATGGACATAACGAGACATACTCATAAGTTAGATAAATGAAACCCACATGTGTAAATATCATATTGTCTCCCTAATGTAGGAAACTGAAGTAGTATATATGATCCAAAATCTACAATAAATACTGTGTGAGGGTAAGAGACTGCTGAAAGAGCAGAAGTAATTGGGAAAGGGAAAAGGAGGAAAGAAGAAGGGAAGAGGAAAAAGACATAAATCTGTATATATGTATATGTAAGATAACTAAAATGACTATGCTGCTGAATATATTAGTTATTGAGAAAGAATGGTTAATACTCATATGATCAGATCAATTTTACGTGTCTATATCTGTTAATGTTGAAGATAATGATAGGCAATATTACAACTATTGTCAAGTTCCTATCATCTTGCTTTATAAACCTATAATGTTACTGCTGTGGATTTGCTGTTGTCGTTTGTTTGTCTCTTTTGCTTTTTGTCTTTCTTTTGTGTGTCTTTTTTCTCTTAAATTAAAAAAAAGAAAATTGATTGGCATCTCTTATCTGAAATGTATAGAATAATATAGTTTTAAATACAAGATAACTATTAGAACTTTAATCCTAATGTGACTCACCTTCCTCTCACAGTGTTGTCAAACTCAGGAGAGGCCAGGATTCAGATTTGTATTTTTTGGCAACCATGAGATTTATTGTTATTTTGCTCTTCTGAAAATAACTAGTTCTTCCAAGGAAAATCCATCCACTCTGCCCCCACTCCAACTACTTATAATTTCAGATCTTTGAGCATTTTCCTATGCAGAACTTTGACCTGCAGGAAAAATCCAAATTCCATAAGCTTGCATCCCGGACCTTCCATAGTTTGACTGGATGCACTTCTCCAGCGAGGAATGAGGTCTATGAGACAAGAAAATACCTGGAAAGTGTGCACTGGTCTGAGACCAAGCGATGAGTCAGGGTGAAAGCCTCAGTCATCATGTGAGGAAGACACAATGGATCCCATGTGGGCATTGAATTCTGTCACAATTAGCTTTACAACTCCTCCTGGTGTAACGCATTAAGTTTTCAAAGAGGGAAATATCATTTAGATTTTGGGGCCTCAGTTTCCTTATATGTACAAGTGAGGATAGTGAGTGATCTCTCTGATTGTTCCTAGCTCTAAGTTTCTAGATGTTCTCACCACCATGTGGGTGCCAGTCCTATTCCTCTGCATTGTTGCTGAGGTAACTTATGACAGAAGCAGCATTGTACGGGATCCAAAGTGGTGTAGGACAGGCCTTGTATCATCTTGTTGAAAGGCAGGTCCCGGATGTATCCACAGCCCATATTCTGTGTACATAACGGTTTTTGCCTGAAGCCAGTATTCAGGTCCAAGTCTCCCTTTTCTGGTGTCCCTTTCTCTGATTCTTTTTTGAGCTCTTGGCAGAAAAGCATGCATTGACTCATCACTGGGTAGACCCAGTGTTTGCAAGTGCTGGCTGAGTTGACTCCTCTGAGAAGAGGATTTCCTGCCTTTGACTTACTGCTCTTCTTGGCTTTTCCAGTTGTACTGTTCTTGGCGGAGACATCTTGGCTGACCGTGCTAGCTGAGATTTCCCTTGGTGCACTGATGCACCCTCTCCCCTTGGTTGCTGTGTCCTGTACCTAGCATGCCTCACTGTGACCCGGACACAGTGGAATTACTACCCTTTTTAGGACATCTCTTTTCCCAGACTATGGACCAAAAGGGCCAAGAAGTGGCTTCTAAAGAAAAAGAAAGTTTGGAGCAGGGCTGAAGGATGAGGACAAATAAGGAGCCCATGAGTGCTTGCATTCACCTATAATTTCCACTGTTTCTAATTTTAGCTTTAGATTCCCTCCCTCAAGAACTCTCATCCAAGCACCCTGATGAACATGCAACTTTTACACTCAAACATCTTCTAGGTCGAGAGGGAAGCTTTTCTAGGAAAGTATTGGTCTTCATTTTGCAACAGATGAGGTGGGGGATAGTGACAGTAATTGAAATATAAATTCTTAAATGACTCTCCTCCAGGTTCTTCAGATGTTTCTTTTCCTGGAAGGATCACGCACAAATTTCATGCATCCTCTGACAAATCCTCAGGCTAGAGACAAGTGTCTGTCATAGATGACAAGAATGTAATCTCTAAATAATTCCATCCTGGGCATCAACTGAGCAGCGTGTTTCCATGTGGTCGCCTTTGTGATGAAGGTCAAGATGAGCAGGGACCACCAAGCACATTTCAAGAAGGATATTAGATTTCACTGGGCCCAGGAGCTCAGAAGTGAGTTATTAGAGTTTTGTTTACTGTGCCCTCTGGGTTATATCCTTAATTAGGTGGAACTGATAAGCTTGATAAATTTTGAACTATTGCTTTCTGTTTGCCAATAACAAAATATTACTGTGTAGGATGTTATTTTCCGCATCAAACCCCTTCTATTTTCCTGAAGATATCATTAGTTTCCATTTCAATAGGGCTTTTGTTTAGAGGAAGAAGAATGTTCTTTTTGTCATTTTTAAAAGTTAAAGCACCTTTATGACTAATATGTAATCCTTTTAAACTTTTCTCTGCACCCTATTCTCTAAACTTTCTTCACTCCAAGGCTCCATGGCTTTGTTTTCTTAGGTAGTCGTTAGATCAAGCACAGGACTCAGACACACATTATTTCCTTCCAAGTCTCATTAGGATTTCTTAGTTTATATTTCCCTCCCTTCCTCCCTCCATTCCTTCCTCCCTCCGTCTCTCCTTTCCTCCCTCCCTCTTTCCCTCTGTCCCTACTTTTCTTTCCTTCCTTGGCTCTCTTCTCTTCATTTTCATTTTCTTTCTGTCTCCCCCTTCCCTACCCGTCTCTCTCTTTCTGCTTTGCCTCCTTCTCCCCCTTCCCTTATTCTCCCTCTCCCTCTCTCTGTGTCTCTGTCTTGCTTTTGCCTTGAACCACACAGATCCTACTCTCAAGGATATTGTAACTATAAATATTAGATTCCTATTTTTAAATAGTGGGAAGCCGTATAGGCAAAATTTTTAGAAATACCAAACCACCAGTAGTACTAGTAACAGCTAAAAAATATAGGAAGTAAGCATGCAGCTATGCTGATGAAACAACTACATACATAGTCTTATACATACACTTAAACAGATATGATGTGGAGTAGTTTCTTAGTGATGTCCTAAAGCCATAATTTTATCTTTTGAAATATTCAGTCAAGTTATATTAAGTTCAAGAATAATGATTCTTATAATTCTGTGTGGAATTTAGAAGTCTAAGAATTCCATTAATTATCCAGGGTTGAAACATTTGGCATACAGAAAGGAGTTTATCCAGGGTTGTGTTTATAATAGATTTATGTCTGGATTCAGTTGTTGTACTCCAAAAAGATATCCTTCTAATAACCCCCTGATACAAGAAATCTAGGAATAATATTCTAAGTAATTGCATAGAAGAAATAAACTGGATACTAGAGTAAAGGGAAGCACTGATTTTTAGAAATGTACAGCAGATAGGTTTGCCAAGAATGTCTATAAAAAGATACAAACCAAGAACTATTCAAGGATGAGGTTTATAAGTTACCCTCAAAACAGAAGAATATAAACTGATTGACTGCAATGTTTTTCCATAATTTAATGCAAGAAGGTGATTTGTTGGAAGATGATATGTAGGAAAATGGTACTTGAAACTTTCTTTCTCTTTTTTTTTCTTTTTTAGGGGTATAGTACTGGAGATTTAACCTAGTACTTCACACTAAGCTACATTTCCAACCTTTTAAGTGCTATATTTTCTTTTTTAAATTTTGAGATAGGGTCTTGCCAAGTCACCATGTTGCCCAGGCTGGGCTCAAAGTTGAAATCCTTCTGCCTCAACCTCCAGGAGTGCTAGAATTACAGATATGTGCCACCACATCCAGCATACTGGAAACACTTTGGACAATGTTCATTCCCTTTAGAATTTATATCAGGAATCTGACTTCTGTAACTATCACCTGTTTTCTTGTGATTGGTCTACTTTGAGGTAAGTAGAGAAGGTTGAGTTAGAGAATATATGGGAAGAAAGTAAAACTAGGAGTTGGATGGCAAATACATGGGTAAACACAGAAAGTTATGTACATTTTTAAATTTCTTATCTTCAGGTTTTTAAAGGACATTTAAAGTTGTATGAAGCATTACTTACAATATTGCCTTGTTGAGATTATGACATTTATACATGTAATATGTGTAATAATAACTAAACGGAGGAGGGAGGAGATCTAGTTATATTGAAGCAAATTTTTTATTTTTACCAGAAGTAAATAACAGTGAAACTAGATTGTTATATGCTAGGATGTCTATGGTAATCTCTAGAGCAACCATTAGAAAAACTGTAAAACTGAGTAAAATAGCAAAAGAATAATTAAAACAGAACACTAGAATAATATCTGTTTAATGCAAAAGAAATTAGTAAAGGAGAAACAGAGGAATCAAAAAGACTTGAGATATGTAAAACTATTAACAAAAGGGGAGATCTAAATTCAATCATGTCAATGATTACATTAAATGTGAATGGACTAAATATTCTAACCAAAAGGTGGAGTTGGTCAGAATGAATGAAAAGGAGTATCTAACAACATGCTATGTACAACAAACACATTTTCAGGACAAACACACACTAGAGTGAATGCAAAATAGTAGAAAAATATATACCATTCAAATTGTAACCATATCAAATCTTAAATGGCTTTGTTAATATTAGCCAAAATAGACTTTAATAAAATATTATTACCAGAAATTCAGCATTCCTCCTTCTTGAAATATATTTGGAAGAACTGAAGTTAAAATGCTGTAGAGATATCTGTGTCTCTTTGGATACAGATAAAGATAGGTCCATTTTATTGCAGCACTAATCATAATAGCTAAAATATGGAACAAACTGTCTATCATAAGATGAATGAATAAGAAAAATGTAGTATGAGTACACAATGAAATACTGTTCAGTTTTTAGAATAAAGAAATTTCTTCATTTGTAATAATGTGAATGAACCTGAAAGAATTAGGCTAAGTGAAATAAGGCAGGCATGGAAAGAAAAATGCTGCATGATATCACTTATGTGGAATCTTGAATTATAGAAATCAGGATGGTAGTTACCAGGAGCTGTGAAAGGTAGGGGCAGATGAAGGAAATGGTTAAAGGATACAAATTTTCAGTTAGACAAGAGGAACAAGGCTTACTGGTCTATTGCAGAATAGTTACATTAATAAGTAACACATTATGTACTTCAGTTGCTAATATTAGATTTTCACTGTTTTAACTACAAAGTTAAATGTTCCCCTTGTCTTTCTGGGTATGTTAATTTGCTTGATGTAATCATGCCACAATAAAAATTTATTTCAAAACATCACCTTGTACCCCTTACATATATACAATTAATATTTTTCAATTAAAATAAAATTATTAGAGACATAGGGGAATTTTTATAATTGCAAAAGAATCAATACATGAGGAGATAAAATAATTCTAAAGTGTGTACACATCTAATAGCAATGCTCCAAAATCCATGGAACAAAAGTGACAGAAAGAAATGAGAATTGATTAATTTGACAGTTGAAAATTTCAATACTTTAATAATTGATAAAACCACCAAGCAGAAAATTAGTGAAGATACGAACAACTTGAATTTCAAACTTAATTTCAGTGGGGTTTATAGAACTTTCAACTCAAAAACAGAATAATATAATCTTAAGTGAAAAAGAAATATGTTTCAGGACAGTCAAGTCTTTGAAGAACTGAAAATATTTAATAAATTGTAAAAATTAAAGTAGAAATCAATAAAGAAAGAAATTTAGGAACTTATCTAAATTCTTGAAAGTAAATAACAAACTTTTCAGAAATAGATGGATTTAAAGAGAAACCACTAGAGGGATTAGAAAATATTTTGAGTTGAATGAAATGAGAGAACAGCATACCAAAAGTAATGAATACAGCTAGAGTAGCAGAGGGAAAATGTAAAAAATTTCTCAATTTGGTGAACTAAACTTCCACTATGTATGAAGTAGAAAAAGAAGAGTAAGTTAAACTCAAAACGAACAACAGGAAGGAAATAAAGTTTGAGAAGTCAATAAAATAACAAAAGCATAGTACAGAAGACCAACAAAACAACAACTGGGCTTTGAGATCAAGAAAACCAATAAACTTTTAGCTGGACTGGCTAAGAGAAAAGAGGGAGGTCACAAAGCATCAAAATTACAATGAAGAGGAGCTTACAGAAAGGAAAAGAATAATAGGGGAATACGCTGTAACTCCATGCCAGTAAATTAGACAACTCAGATGAGAACAGATTCCCAGAGAGACATTCATTACAAAAATTAGCTCCAGAAAAAGCAGGAAATCTGAATAAAAGTATAAGTAAAAAGACTGAAATAGTAACTAAAAATTTTCCCACAAAGGAAATCACAGTCCCAAAGGCCTTTATTGGTGAATTATATCAACTATTTAAAGAAGAAATAATAGCAAGTCGAGACAAATTCTTTTAGAAAATAGAAGAAATAGACGAAAGAACACTTTCCAACTCATTCTATAAGATTGGCATTACTTTGATACCAAAGCTAAATAAAGGCATCACTAGAAAAGGAAATATCTGGGTTTTTTGTTTTTGTTTTTTTTTTGGTACTGGAGATCGAACTCAGGACCTCACGCTTACCAAGCAAGTGCTTGAACTGCTGAGCTAAATCCCCAGCCCTAGAAAAGAACAGATGCAAAGATCTTTTTAAAAATTCACAAAGTTGAGTGTCATATTTAAAAAGATTATATATCACAATGGGATTGATTCGAGAAATGTAACATACCATAAAATTAACAATGATATAATTAATAATGATAATCTTATTAAATGTGGAAAAAGCGTTTGACAAAATCTAACATTCATTCATGATAAAAAAAACTTGTGGGAAACAAGGAATGAAAGGAAGCGTCCTCAGCCCGATGCCTGTGTGAAAAACCTGCAACCAATATAATACTTAGTAGTGAACTGAATGCTTCCCCGCTCCTACTCAGCAGCAGAGTAGAGCTGCTAGTTAGTGAAAATAAGAAAAAAGAAATTAAGTCATCTCAATTGGAAAGTGAGAAGTAAAACTCTCTTTGTAGAGAGAACCAATCCTAAGTGTGGAAATTACTGAGGGAATCTACAAAACAGCTACCAGACCTAATACAAGTGTTTAGCTGGGTTCTGCAATAAGAAGACATTATATGCAAATCAATTGTTTTTCTAGAATGGCAACAAAAAATCAAAAAATGAAGTTAGAAAATAATTTCATCCACAGTAACTTCTAAAAACAAAACAAAAAATGAAAAAAATTTTTACACTGATACCTTAAAGTTTTGTTGGCAGATATTTAAAGGGATCTAAATAGAAGAGAACTCTCATGGTCATGATTAGAACAGTCAATGTTGTTAAGATGACACTTACCCCTAAATTGATCTATGGACTCAGGATTATCCCTATGAAAATCCCATCAGATTTTTAAAATAGAGATTGACAAACTGGTCTCAAATTTCATATGAAAATGTAAAGGAATAGCCCAAACAATTTTTTAAAGGAAAAACAAAGTTGGATGACTGTTACACTTCCTAATTTCCATTTTTACTACAAAGGTAGAGTAGCTAAGCCTATTGGATTTGCATGGCATAAACACAGATCAATGGAGCAAAAGTAAGGTCCAAAAACAAATCCTCGTGTTTATACCAATAAACTGGTCTACTAATTTTTTATCATAGCAGGAAAACGAATAAGTAGGAGAAAGACCAGTCTTTTCAACAAATGATGCCAGAACTATTATCAACTTTCTACATAAGAAAAAATCCTCCATCTAAACTTTATAACATATGAAAAATCAGCTCAAACTGGATTATAAATGCAAGAGTTAGTGACCTAAAATTTCTTGATCGATTGATCTAACTACCTAAATTTCTACATAACATAGGTAGTATTTGAATATATTTGTGTGTTTGATAAGATGCTTATATCTATAATGTATTTTTTAAAAAGACTGCCTTACAACTAAATAATAAAACAATAACTCAATTTTTAAAATTTGTGTAAGATTTAATCGCCGTTTCACCAATGAACATATACTAATGGCTAATGAGTACTTGGAAAAGTGTTCAACATCAGTATTTGCATCTCTCAATGAGAAATATAAATGAAACCCACAGTAAAGAACCACTGCACATCCACTAGTGTGGCCAAAAGGGAAAGGTCTGACCATAACAAGCATTGGTGGGGATGTGGAGAAAATTGATTCATTGTTGGTGGATATGTAAAATGGTGCAACTACTTGAGAAAAATAATTAGGCATTTTCCAAAAAGATTAAACATATATTCATTATATGACTTGGCAATTCCATCCTTACTGTATCCTAGAGAAACAAGAATATATGTCCACACAAATATTTCAATGTGAATGTTTATAACATCATTATATATAATAGTCCTAACCTGAAAATATTATGTCAATCAACTGATGAATGGATAGACAAAACAAGTATACAACCTTACAGTGAAATTCTATGCAGCAGTTTAAAAAGAGAAATGTTGACACACATTACAGCATACATAAACCTTAAAAACCTTTCATGCATGGTAAGAAAAAAAAGGCAAGTAGGAAAGATTTCATGATTCAATATACTATGCATGATATGTTCAGAAAATGCAGAAAACAGGTGGGAGTCATCAGCTAGGAGACCGGGAGTGAAGAATAACTGTAACGAAGCACAGGGAAATTTCTTGGAAATGTTCTACAACTGGATCATGATGGCAATGTGGTGACACAACTACACAAGTTTACCAGAAACCACTGAATGTCGTGTAAATCGTGCCCCAGGAAAGTTATTTTTTAAAACCCCATAAGTCTAGATTTTCATGGAGAGGTCTGCTTGGTAGCACTATCAAGACATGTTCTCATCCCCTCTGTCTCTCAGTTGGTTTCTTAAATGCTGGATATAGTCGAAGTTTGTTCTCCATTACCCCTGACACTGTTATAAGTGGGACAGTTTGCCAATAGTGTTTCAAAATGGATTGTGTAACTGTGTTATTGGTACAGATACTGAGGAAATGTATTTAATTCTGAGTGAATTTTTTTGCACAATATCTTCACCTACCCCCAACATTTTATTAATTTCAAAGTTGATTTTTATAATTACCTTTTACAATTTTATAGGAGAGTATATCTAATAGATGGTAGAAGAATCAGTCCTAAGGACTATGACTATTAACTTGTCCTGCTCTGCCACAGTTGAAGTCCCTGTGGGCTAGCTAGGAAAAATGTGTTTTCAGAAACAAAAGTAATTGTTCATTCTCTATGCCTTTTTAATGGGATCTTACATTAATGTGTATTAATGTACCCAGATTGGTGTCATTTTGTAAGCAATGGAAGTTCAGAAACTGAATGAAAGAAACATTATCACTTTCTTTATATTTTATAAAAAGTGAAATAAAAAAGAGTAGTTGATTATAATGTGACTGGTTTGCATGGATTAGTTACACTATGGCTCTTAACCTCAAGAATAATGAGATTTTAGGAGAATTCCATTAGAATCTTGACTATGTCTCTAGGACATGAAATGCATATTCTAGGCCTTGTATCCCATCATCCCTCTGCACACAAAGATATCATATGACATAAAATCATAAATCTCATTTTTTAAAAGTACATATGATGGAAATTATAGCCAATAATCTCTATCATTTCATCACACTTTGAGACAATAAGTTTATTAAAATAATGTTGCTCAAATGTTTTCATTGCTCAAACCAGTTTTGATTTTTTTTAAAATACTACGCCATTAGAATTTGTCTCAGATTTTTTAAAATAGTAAGATTGACCAATTTTTGCCCTTAGAGGCTTGATTTAATGTTTGGAAACATTTGAGACTCTTTCAGAGCCAAAGTGAGGATTAAGATGGTTTATAAGGCTGGAGGATATAAATTTTAACTGAAAATAAAATTTCTCTATGTAGTATTGAGATATTTACTCAGGTGGTATACAAACTATTTTTAAGGGATAATAGTATCTGTAGATATGAGAACACTGATTTTTAAAATTTTTAGTGTTTTTTATGGAGATGCGTTTCCTGGTGATGTTCAATGTGGGATATTTTTTTAGTTTAGTGACTAATTACCATGTACGTCTTGGAAATCATCTAAATCGTATCACCAAACCGAGCTGGAATTCAGACCATGTGATGGATTTCAGAATTTTTTGGAAGTTGGAGCTGTCAGTGTTCCTCATCTTTATGGGGCTGAGGCTCCAACTTTTCCCTCCGGTCCGCATTCTATTTGGTCTTAAGAGTGATATTTGAAAATAAGCCCATGTCTTCTCACTTTGAAGTTTTCAATGGTTTCCCAAATCTAAAGTCCTGCAACTGTTAGCACTATTGTCTTAGGTCATTGGTAGGTTCATTTGTGCAATTGTCTGCATGTCCCCTGCAAGGAGGGGCAAGGTGGCTTCACACGAAGGCATGTATCCCCTCTCCTCTGTTCCCACCTCATCCTGTTTCTGGGGACATTTTGGGGCTCCGAAAGGGGTGCACAAGCCATTGCTTTCTCTCTCCTGTTGCCGAGGGAATTTTTTTCTTCTACAAATATCCTTCCTTCCAACCAGAAATGCCCGTCTCTTGTCAAGGAGAAGCCCACTACAGAGGGGCTGGGGCACTTAGGGAAATGCTTTTTGCCTTCTCTCCATGACGCCTTTCCTCTTCCATGGCCTAAGCGCACGCTGGAATGGGTAGCAATGGAGTGCAGATTTGAGACTCAACCTGTGTCCAACCTCCTCCACCTTTTGACATTCAGGCTCAGTCATCCAGACCAGCCCATTCCACCAGTCACTCTGCTTGGTGACTTTCTGTCAGCTGGTGCTTCACCTCTGTCCTCTGCCAGCTACACCCCTTTCTTTCTCATGGGGCTCCTTAAGAACCAGAGTCTGCGGTTAGCTAAGGAGGCATTGACCAGAGAAGGGATGGACACAGTGGACCCAAGGGTGCCCCAGTCATGGCACACTCATGTCCCCTGCTGGAGCATACAAAATGTTTTATATTCTGATTCCTGTCTGCTTTTCAAGCCTTGCCTTTCCCATTCTCTTTCAAACTATGCAGTTCTCTAAAAGGTCATACATTCTGCTCCCATTCATCCAAAACATTTTGAGCAGTGTATTAGTCTATTTTCTATCACTGTAGCAAAATAACTGAAACTAGATAGTATACAATAAAAAGAGGTTTATTTGACCCAATGAACGTGACACCAGCTTCTGCTTGGCCGTGGTGAGGGGATCATGATGGATGGCATCACAATGGCAGAATGCAGAAGAAGTCATAGGGAAAGTCAGGAATACAGAGACAGGTTCAAGGGTCAGGCTTGCTCTTTTAAAACAACTATCTCTTGAAAACAACTAAAATCAGAGCTCAATATCAATCCTTTCTGAGGGCCATGTTCCCAGAACCTTAATTTCTTTGCACTAGGCTCATTCCTTAAAGATCCCATTATCTCTCAACATCTCCATACTGAGGACCAAGCTTCCAATACATAAACTCTTGGGGGGATACAGGGAAACCATAACTAAACCATAACCAGCATCTATAGTATTCTTAGTTCAAAGACAACACATGACAGCTAGAGGATCTGGAGGCAGAATAAAGGAGTTCACATCTTAATGGAGGTGACATTGAACTAATAATAAAATAATAAGAAAATATCACATGGTGGTAAATCTTACAGAAATGAAACTAAAACACACCGATGTGCTTGAAAGTGCTTGGTGAGCTCTTTATATTGAGTGACGTGGAAGGCCTTTCTGAATAAGTGACGTCTTAATCTGAAATTTGGAAGGACCACAGCTCTCATGGCCTATCCCTGGGACCAAGACAGGGAATTTGAATTTTATTTGAAGTTTAAGGGAAGCCACTAGAGGATTTTAAGTAGGGTAGTGATAGGTAGGGTTTCTGTTTTATAGAGATCACTCTAGCTGTTGAATGATGGACGTTAGGGAGCAAGAATGAAAGCAAGAAGACAAATGTAATAGTTTGCAAAGGCTACAGTAACAAAAAATGATAGACTGGGTAGACCAAGAGTGGAAATTTATAGTTTCACAGTCTTGGGGGCTAGAATTCTGAGATCAAAGTGTGGGCAGGCTTGGTTTCCCCTGAGGCCTCTCTCCTTTGCTTGCAGATGGCTTTCTTCTCCCTGCATCCTCACATGGTCTCCTGGACTAGTCATTTTAACCTAATCACATCTTTGAAGATCCTACCTCTAAATACAATCACGGTCTGAGATACTGGGGTCAACTTCAGCACAGGAACATCGGGCAGGACATGTTAAGCTCACAACATTAGAAGCCTACTTCAAAATGAGCAGATTAAAAGACAGAACTTCAAATAGGAAGTTGTGTAAAGAAAATAGATGTATTTGGCATATATTTTGCACTTAACAGAACTTGGTGACTGCATGTGAGTTGTGAATGTGTATTAGCTTCATATTACTACAATAAAATACTTGAACCATACTATTTATAATGAGAAAGGGCTTATTTAGCTAAGAGTTCTGGAAGTTTTGGTACAAGATTGGGGGGTCCTTTGGTTTTGGGCCTTTGGATGGCAATGGCAGTGTTATGGTTGATGCATTGTGTCAACTTGTGAAGTTTAGAAGTTTAACTTAGACACTCAGCAGGGAGCCAGGTTCCTTACTTTGTAAATATCCTCATCCTGTGCAAGAGGAGGGCACAGAGATTTTGTGAGTGCTACATCTGCCCTGAGGGGTGGTGTTGGGGTGGTCTGCATATACTATAAGGGAGAAAAAGAGACTTGTTTTCCCCCTTTTTTTGCTCTGGCTGCTGTCTTGAAGTGTTGCCCCTGTGCCATGCCACCCTGCCTTGGAGCCAGCTGATTATGGACTGAAACCTCCACAAACAGTGAGCTAAATTAATCTTTCCTTCCTTCATTTTGGGTGTCAGGTATTTTGTCTCAGCAATGAGAGAAAAGTAACCAAGACAGGCAGGAAATGTTTGTTGGAGTAAACCATTTATAGCATGAGCTGGGAATGGACAGGGTCCCACATTCCCCTTTGAGTACACATACCTAACAACTTAGAGACCTCTCCTCTTCCCCATCTCATAATGGTTCATCCCTTCCCAGTTCTGTCACCCCAGGGCCAGGCCCTTACATATGAACCTTTGGGGGACTCTACTGGTATACAAACCACAGCAAAGAGCCAAGAGAGGTGTTAAGCATGACTTTGGTTCTGTAGCTAAAGTTGATAGTGCCATGTATCCTCCCATGGGCCACTGTACCTTTGTGCAGGGTATTTCCCTGTGGGGATTTCTCATTCACATGTACCCCACCTTGCACCAAACCCTCTCATCCATACCACTCTTCCTTCTCTTCCTAGCTAACTTCTAGTCTTTTGTTAACACCTCAGCTCGAAAGCTGCCTCCTCCAAGGAGTCTGTGACCCCATCTGCCTGCCACATGCTGGAGGAACGTCATTCTGCCACATCTTAGCGTCTCCTACAGATGTGCATGCGTACTCGATACTGTCTTTCTGCTGCTGGTTAGCTTGTGGTCTCCTCCACCAGATCATGAGGATGGCAAGTGCTATGGCTTATTCATCCCCACACTCTGGGGTGGAGAGCATGCCTCCCTGCGGGCTGCAGCAGATGTTGGCTGAAATGAAATGAAGCTACTTGCTGAGGTTTTGGTGGCCACCATCAAGCCCCTGGTGCCACTTGGCAATGACCGAGTTCCGGCGGTTAGAAACTTTTCCATTTACATATTTCTAGTGCTGACTGTGGCCATGCCTTTTAAGACCCTGGTGACGTCAGTGGAAGGATGTGTTTATCTAAGACAGCAACATCTGGGGATTGGAATGAGGAGGACAGACTGTGATGATCACCACATTACAGATCCTGGATACTTAAAAAATGCTTCCAGTTTTTAATGTTGGCTATACTGATGCAGCAAGGTTTTTTTTTTTTTTTTAAGTCTCCACTTTCTTGGGATTTTGCAAGCGTATCACTTTCATTTATTTTCACAATCACCTTCAGTACAGCACGTGACATCAGAAGGGCTCCTATGACTCCTTTGCAAATGATGCCCCTCTTAATTTCCTTGGAATTCTTATTTACTGTGATGCTAAATGCCTGCAGCATAATGCAGACAGCACAGACCTAGGAGAGGGGGCCTTGGCCTGTGTCTGCCCAGACTTACAGGGAATTGAGGGTGTGCGTGCCACGTGCAGGCCACCACGATTAGGGCTGAGCTGGCAGGCTCCTGAGGGAGACTTCTCACTAAAGCCTCTGCCCCCAGTGACCAGAGGGACCATCAGCAATTATAAAAATTGAGGATGTAATTACTATACATATGATTACATACCATATATATATATTGTTTGTACATATATCAGAAATATGTAAAAGCTACACACACACGATGTGATCAAAAAATACAGTTAATGTTTACATTTTTGAAAAAATTATGCTAACAGACACATTGCCATTAATCTGCCTCAAAATACTTGCACTTGCTTCAAACAAATTTATCCCATCATTCTTGCCACTTTATGAAACAGTTCTGTAAATCTTTCATGAGTGTCTTTAGTGGCACTGTCCTGGCTGCCTTGATCTCCTGAATTGTTTCAGAATGTACCCTTTCATAGTCATTTTGACTTTGAGGAGGAGCCAGAAGCCTGGTGCTAGACAGATGATGACACATGACCTTGACAGAAATTGCCATAAGTGTTTTGGAAAAAATATGTACAGATATACATAGTTTGTAGACCGATGGATGATAGATAGATAGACAGACAGACAGATAGCACTTGCTTATGTGGGGTAGAGCTTCCAATTTCCAATTTCTGTTTTTAAAATGGGTGAGTTAAACATTTTCTCTCTCTCTCTCTGAAAGCCTTTATGCTTTGTTTTTAATTGGCTCTTGAGTTGTCATCCTCCTTTTTTTCCCTAAGAGTCCATGATCCTGTGCTGCTTTCGCCTCCCCTGCTCCTGTTAATCCTGCTTCAGGCTCTGCAAGAGCAGGGAAGGGTAGTGAGATGCATTCGCTGAGATAAGGCAGGGAAACTGAGTCACAAAGAGCAGGTTCTACTGCACCTTTGCCCTTTGCCCAGCCAGAGTTTTCAATCAGAAGCTTTACTTTAAGACAGAGCTGTGTTTTCCCCCCACAGATACACAAAGCCATCTTTTTCCTTCCCGAGGTGCCTCGCTCTCTATCACAATCTCATTTTCCAGGGGCTGCAGAGTTGCCGGCTCGGGGCGCGGTGCTGAGTAGACGTCCCCGAGCTGTGCTCTGGCTTCCTTGTCACTGCAAATGAACCAGAAAATTCTCTGAAACGATGGGGCCCTGCAGACAGAGGCTTGATTTCTTTTGTGCACATGTGTGCTATGCATAAGAAATCATTATCTCACCTTAGGCTGGGGTCATTTTCTCCCCTCTTTTACTACACAGCTATAAATTTAATTATTTGGTCACTGCTGCTTTAATTAAAGTCTCACTTATCTTTAGAGGTTTCATTTTTAAATTTCTAGAGATTAGGATTATCCACAGCATGTCAGCTCTTTTTATGTCCATATACTATGTGGTTCCTGTAATAATATAAAAATGAATTACCGAGATACTAGAAGCTAATCATATTCTGCATTTCTCTCCTAATAATCCCAGATTACATTAATCATAAATGTCAGCAGTGTCTCTAGATGACTTCTTGACTTTTGACAAAAAGCCTTCATTCTGGGCCTTTAAATTCCAAGGTCAAGGAGAATGTAACATTCAGAATAATTATTAGCATTATTTTACCTTGACATTTCATCCCTGCTTCCGGTTTAACATTCCACCCAGGCAATGAAGACGAATGTCATCTTTCGATTCACTGGAGGGAATTGCCCCAATTAAACCTGACTTAAAGGCTATTGGAAACGCTGTATTAATTTGCTGTTCTTCTTTAAAATAGACAATATTTCATGAAGGAGAAGAATTTTCATTAAAAGCATTAAGGATTTGCCGTGACATGAACAAGCAATTTTTGAATTGACTCTTTTTCTCCCCAGGCTAGAATAATAATCACCATGAGCCTCCGCCGGACCAGGGTCTCCCTGTTGGCAGGCATTCATTCCATCGGGATGGGTCTCCTTCTTGTCCTTGTAGCACAAAAGTCATCATTAGAGTTTTGTCATATCAAAAACAATTAGAAGTGTCTTTCAGAAATCCTGGTCTTTCTAGGGAGCAAGCTTCCAGCCAGTTCAACTTCTCAATTACAGCTTTCCTTCTGCAATACCCACCACTCCACAAAAAAGTTAGACTGTTTATTGGGGCATGGTCTAGACAAGTCTCTAGTCTTACATTTTCTATTTAAGACAGAGGTAAAGAACTGCTTTCTAGAGCAGATGTACTACAAAGACAGAGAACTTACCAGAATTTATTTAGTGGTATTTTTAGTACCTGAAATAGGTGGACATACAACAAACTTTCAAAGCAAATGAAAGGGAATCATAAAACACAAGGGCCAACACTGTGAGCTCTGGAATCAGTTTTGCTATCTACTGACCTTCTGTTACTGGCGAGTTCTGTAACCTTGCTAAATCTCAGTTTTCCCATCTGTAAAATGGGGATAATAGTACAAATGTCACTGTGTTGTTGCAAGTATTAAAGGAGATGATGAATGGAAGGAAAATGGTTTAGTTCCATGTTTGACCAAGGTCGTGCCCTTCCAGGTAGGCAGAGATAGGTCAGGGCACTTTCCCGCCCTTGTCCTTTACTGTCTTCTCTGGGTGGTTTCCCTGGGCCACAGAGAAAGCTATGAATACCCAGGTCCCAGCTGGTTTGGGGACTCTATGAACTGTAATCATTCATTTTCCAAGCATCAGGAGTGAAGATGCAGAAATTCAGCCTCCTCCCTAGAATTCTAAGCCAAAACTCCTCGTATCCAGTTCTGCCTGACTAAACAGAGTTCCTATTCCGGCAACTCATCTTGGCTTTCACCCTGTAGCAATGTATCCTTGGATACCTGTCTATCTGGACTGTGCATCTGGCTCCTGGGTCTCACCTACACCTATGCCACAGCCTCGCCTTCCTGGTGACCTTGGCAGTGTCTCCTCAACTCATGATGTCACTAGCCTCTCTGCCTGTGCTAACACCTCCTCATCTTTCAATTGCTGTTGGGTGTTGGCCTGGCCTGGGCTACATCTGCTCCTATGCAGCCTGGCCTGCCTCCTGCTTCAGTACTTACAGTTGTCCTTTCTTATTGAGGGTCTCTGGGTGCTCTTGATGTTTTTAACTGAACAAAATTAATATTGCAATGTCTTGTCTCTGGGATTTGCTAAAGTCTACTGTTTGTTACAAGATGGAATATCTCTTTGCTAATCCTACTTTCTCAGACAAAATAAACACAGTACTCTGGAATATTGTTGACATGCAGAAAAGAAGCAGAGAATAAAAATGATACCCACCATGGACACTGCTATGGTTTAAATGTGTTTCCTTAAGATTCCATGTCTTGAAAACTTAATCATCAAATTAGTGATTTTGGGAGGAGGGGCCTTCAGAAGTCATTAGGAGTAGGTGAGGTCATGGGGGTGGAGCCTCATAATGGCATTAGTGGCTTTATGAGAAGGGGAGAGATGTGAGCTAGCACTTGCTCTGTCTTGTCACCTGATACCCTTTGCTTGTTATGACATAGCACAAGGCCCTTAGCAGAGACTGAAAACTTACTTCTAAATTACCTGACCATAGGTATTCTGTTACAACAACAGAAAATGGACTAAGATAGGCACTTAAATATGAAAATTTAGCTATAGTTTTTCACATTTTAAAATAACTGGATGCTAAAAATACAGTCGAATCTCCTTTCCAGATCGCCTCTCAGTGGCCCAGCACTTTGTGTTTATTCCTTAGCCCAGTTTCTACACCGGGAGCCTCACTGCAAAGCCCACACCTGTAGATCTTCATTTCTCATTGTGAGCTTTTCCTCTTTCCAGCTATGACCACTGATAAGTGAACCACTTTCTTGCTGCTTCTCTGGGACCACGGGTAGGGGTTTTTGTTGGTCCCTGTTACAGACTACACTGTGTCATCTCTGGAATTTATCCCCAGTGCCTTAGAATAAGACTGCATTTGGAAACAGGACATAAAGACAGGTCCCAATCCAATAGGTGGGGCATTTGGGAGGTGACTAGATCGTGGGTGTGTGATACTGGGGTTAGTGCACTGGTTAGTTTAGCATGGTTGTGGGTGATGTGTTTACTGAACAGGGAAGACCCAGCCTGTGTGTGAGTGGAGCAAACCAATGGGCTTGTAGCCTGGATAGAATATAAGGGGAAAAAAGGAAGGCAGGCTGGCTGTGTTCTGTCTGCCTTGCCATGGACTGTTTCTCCTCTGTGATGCCCTTCTGCCATATGGTCTTGCCTTGGAGCCAGCTGACTATGGACTGAAACCTCTACAAACTGTGAACTGAAATAAACCTTTTTCCCTTTAACTTGTGGGTGTTGGGTATTTCATCCCAGCAAAGAAAAAACTAAGACAAGTACATGTGTACAAAGGAAAGGCCATACAAGGACACAGGGAAAAGGTGGTGGGGCAGGAGTCCCTGAATGAACCAACCCTGCCCACACCTTGATCTTGGTCTTCCAGCCTCCAGAACTGAAGACAATCAATTTTAGTCATTTAGACCACCAAGTTGTAGTATTTTTTCATGGCAGCTTTAGCAAATGGGTACAACTCCTTTTAATGGCATAAAAGTCCTTTGCTTGGCACTATACCCTCCCATTAACCTCTACAGGCAAAAACTATATCTTATCTACACAAGCACAAGGGACTCATTGCTCTGTATGTTGAGACTCTGGAAAACCTGTGGAATCCAGGGAACTGCCTCACTGTCAGCTCTGTCTTTTGTTCATTGCTGCCTTTTAGAGGTTCCTTTCTCCTTCAAGCTTAGCTCTTCCTCTGTGTTTTTGGATGTTATGTTTTATGTAGTATATATGGTGCCTTGTAATTAGAAGAATCCAGGCCATCTCAGGTTCACTTGCCATGTTGCTAGAAGTTCTGTGTCACATTCTTAAATCCATTTAGCACTTGCTTGCATCCAGTTTTGTCTCCATTCTTCCTGACAATTTTTGTAAGACAGCATTACCACCTTCATGCTACGGATGGAAAATGAAATCTCTGAGAGGTTAAGTGATTTTCCTGGTGTCACATAGCTAATAAATAATGGAACTTGTCCTAGAAACCAGTACCGGCACTTTCTCTTCTCTGCCATAGGCACGTACAATGGTAGCACTTCTGTAAGGTGTAAAAGTAAGATTCTAACTCTCTAGGATACAGCTTTATAAAAAATGCCGTAGAATGTGTCTGAAATCTCTCCAAATTTTAAGAAGCTGCTAAAGTTCTTCCAAGTCAAGCTGTGAGATGCTGTCAGGAACATTTACATTTGACTGTTTCTCTTCTGTGGATCTAAAAGCAGCTTTTGAGAACCCACGAAAACTTTCTCTTTCACACCATCCATGCCATGAATCCTGAGACGGATTTTTGTCTCTGTTTATAAAAATTTCTAAAATTTAGCAGACATTCTATATTTTTTTCCTGGTAGATTCTAGTGCCAGCATCCAAAGGATTTTCCTCATTAGGATATAAAATCCTGGAACCCTGCAACATGCAATGTGTACTGTAGAATGAAGATGATGGAAATATAACTTATTCATTTGGATATAGATTTGCTTGAAGATAAATTTTCTTTGTACCCCCACCATTTTAGGTATAAGAAAGGTCCTTTCTGGAGAGAAATTTTCTCTTGTTCCCGTAGCAACTGCCCATCACAAAGCTCTGAATTAACTCACCACTTTCTGCTCTGGAATCTATACTCAGCATTTTGAAATTTTTCTTTTTAATTGATACATAGGAATTGTGCATATTTATTGAGTATAGTGTAATAATTCAATGCATGGATGCAGTGTGCAGTATAAAGATCAAATCAGGGTAACTAACATTTCTATCTCTTTATATATTTATCATTTGTTAATGGAACTCTGTTATTATTTATTTGGAGCTTTTAAACTCCCTCACCCCTAGCCAGGGTTGTGCAAATTGGACTCAACCTCTCCACCCAGAAACTCTAGAATAAAATTCTAGTTTTCCCATAGAACCCAGCCCTGGGTGCCCTGGGTGTATTCCATTACCATTGTTCTGTAGATCTTCTTGTCCTAATACCGCCCCCCCCACACACCCCTCTTGCCTACACCCTTAGTCATGGCCTTTCCTGACTGCAGCCCAGCTCTTGCACTGAATTGGACTTTAGCACATGCATTTTACATGCAAAAGTTACTTCATTCTATGGTTATCTACTCTCCTATCATTTTGTTCTGGCTTCCTTAGTGGTCTTTTTTATTCTATGCAAAGGAATTGTTAGGTTGGTGGCAAAATGCTCCCAAGTCAAAAGCTTTCTTTAAATAATAGTGAAGGCTGATGTCTTGAAAATACTTGCAATTTTTATTTATTTATTTATTTATTTATTTTTTTGGTACTGGGGGTCAAACTCATGACTTCATGCTTGCCAGGCAGACGCTTATACTGCTGAGTTATATCCCCAGCCCTAGTATTTGTAATTTTTAATTTTCATTAAGTAATACACAAACTAGTTATTTAAAAAAAAAAGCTTGCTAATGGAGACTTATCTCATGTATACAATGTTTTGACTTAGAAAGATGAAAAAGTTCTAGAAATTGATTGTATATCAACAGGAATGTACTTACCACTATTGAGCATTGTATTTAAAAATAGTTAAGATTGTATGTTTTATGTTATGCTTAGTTTACCTAAATGTAAAACACAAACAACTTGTTTTAAATTTCAAGTTTCTTTTATGTGAGTTGCTCAAATATTTTCTGGAACCAGGCTACTCATACATACATCACTAAGTAGTTCCATTGTGTTCATATGAAACTGCCATACAAAGCCTTCCATTGCCTCTCAATGTGTGTCTCAGTCATGTTCTTGTTCCTGAGACACAATGCGTGACACACAATTTAAAGGAAGAGAGGTTTGTTTTGGGTCATGTTCTAGAAGTTTCAATCCATAGTAACTCAGACTCAAACATAGAGACTGCATGGCAGGAGGGTCTGGGTGGAGGAAAGCTACTCACATCATGGCGGCCAGGAAGCCACAAGCAAAGGCAGGAGCTGGAGAGGGAGATGAACGCTTTGTGGTCAAGGCCTAATGACCCAGCTCTTTTCATCACACCCACCTCCTAGCAGCAAATCACACCGCTATGATCTGTCCAATCCTCTTCCAAAAGCCTCATCTATAACTACATGAAGCTCCTGCGGGACATTTAGACATAAACCATAATAGTGCATTGACACTATTTTTGGACACAGAGGTATAATTAAAGGCGGAAGAATTCTTTGTAGACTCACGCACGCATGCTGGTATTTCTTCTTGGTTGACCTTTCTGTGCTCCCAGGTCACCTGTCCAGGAAGGTGACTTGCTTAGTGCTGGGTGGTTCCTTAGTGCTCCTGGGGACCTGGGTTATCGCATCACAGTGGTACTCTGATCGCACTCTCGGGAACACGCTATGATGTGCATGATCATGGAACAGAAACTGCACATATTTGGAGTAATGTCCTCTAGCTCTGTTTTCTTCTAATTTAGTAAATGTGAGAAAACAAGGTTGAGGTCAAAACCCATGTGATCCCGTCAGCACAGAAGGCATTTTTCAACAAAATCATGCTGGAAGCAGCATGCTGAGATGACATGGGGATATTATCAAAGTAACTTTGAGATACAGTCTGTTCTAGGGAAAAAAAGATTCCTCACACCTGCCGAGTGCCCCCCAATTATTATCACTGGCTTTGCTGTGTTGCTTACCAGTTACTCAGACAGGCAGATGGCCCTGGCGATGCTGGGAATGTGCTTAATTGTCTAACATGAGTTAAACCTTCTCAGGAGAGTCAGGTGATTATTTCAAACAGTAGGAATTTCTTTTAAAATGGTTGGGGGGATAAAAAAAAATCAGAAACATAACAACACTTGGATGATTTTGAAGTGCATCTATTTTTGTTTTCTGTTTGAGACCAAAATGCTCCTGGCAAAGTCAGTCCCTGAAATGATAAATATCTTCAGTCATGGAGTCCAAGAGGAGGCAGGAGTCTCACTGTGCTGAGAATAAAGCAGGGAATCGAAGCCCAAATGAGACGATTTGCCTGGAACTACGTTGGTAGATGAAGCCTTGGGCAAACAGAACTTTCTTCGTATGGAAAAAAAGAAACAACCAGATATTTATCAAGGACATCCCTCCCATCATAATGTTTGGCTCCAACTGTGGCTTTGCAAATGGACGTGAAGTTACTGAGATTTCTGCATCTGCTAATTAAATGTTCTCAGACATCTTTGTATAATCATTGTCTGAATGACTACTCTGGAGGAATTCATCTGCTCAGATGAGCTGTGAAAATTTGACTTCCTCCTCGCTTACAGGTGTTGGAGGGGAAATAGCAGGTAGAGCCCCTGCCCTCGGGATGCATGTGTGCTTTTACATTGTTTTTTGCTCAACCTGATTTCCTTCGCAGCTATCTGATGTATCCCTGTTTTTCTCCTTCTACGCATCCTCTTGGCTCACTTTGGAAAATTCTAGCACCTGGATGTCTTTGACTGGCTCTATCTGAACCCTGAAGCTACTTGGTTAAGCATTCAGCGTTCAGGGCACTGCGTTTAAATCAGTGTTGCTCAATTCATTCCGTACCTTAAGGTATTAGAAGCAGATGATAAGGGGGCATATAGTTTGCCAGGCACATTTCTTAGTGCTTTAAATAAACCAGCCCGCTTAGCCCTTCTGTGGGTGGCTGTACTGTCAGCCTGCGGAGGACAAACAGGCAGGGAGATAGTGAGGAACTTGCTCGGGCCCCACCCTACCCGACACCACTGGGCTCCTTACTGGGGCCCATTGAGCAATAGTCCTTCAAACCAGCAAATGAACAAAATAACTCTTTTCATGTCTGCATCCGCTGCATCCATTCAGCACTCTTACTGGCTGATTCCAAGTCCCCCACTGGGAAGTTACCTGGCTCCCGCACTTCTTGCAAATTAATCGTCTGCCCTCAGGAGCAGAGCCAACTGCACCTTCGCATTTTCAGTAGCAACAACTGAACGAGGTTTGTGCGCTAGGGCTGCAGCCCTAGCAGGCAGCCCGGCTGCTGGTGTCCCAGGCTGTCCAGGGTGAGCTGGCCACTTCTGCCCCTGCCTGCTGTGCCCATCACTTGTGGTGCTTCTCCCGTGACAGGGACGATCCCTCAGGCCTCAGCAGCACCGCAGCAGGGAGCCAAGAGTCAAGAGTGGGCCACCAAGTTCAGCTCAGAAGGACCAGTGCTGAGTGGTGGATAGGGTTAAGGAAATTGTACCTCAGAATACAACACAGCGGTGTTTGAGGTAACGTCAGAAGCAGAGAGTCTCTCTGACCTCCTCCCATCCTTCTCCCCTGAAGAATTCTCTGACCGTCTCCTAACGGGGGTCCAAAGACCCTTATGAGAGAGGTGACTTCCTCGCACCAGAGGAAAGGGCTGTCCTTGTTTCTGAGGACCCAGTGAGAAAGAGGGCAGTGTGGCCAGCTTCCTCATCAGCACCTGCCTTCTCGGTCCACATGCTTCCCCACGACCCTCCTCCTTCACCAACCTGAGCACGCGCACACACACACAGGCTGTGCTGCTCCTGAGTCTGCGTTTCAGAATCCTCTCACGTCGGGTAAAATGCATTAAATAAATGCCTACTTTTCTCTTGTAAATCACTCTTTGTTATTGGGGTCTGAGCCATGCTGGTAGAACAGGTATCTTTTTTCCCTTTCAGCAGCTTACTTGGGCAAATAAGGAAGAACTAGGAACATAATGGGATCTTTTCAGAAGAAGGGTGAGCAGCAAAGAACTAAATGCCAAGAAGAGGGTTCTTCCCACCTTGTTCCCCCTCCCCCCGCCCACTTCCCTGGCTGGCGACCCTCATACAGTGGGAGCAACAACTGTGCCTGGGGCTTCGTGAGTTCCTGGCAGACCCAGTTCCCAAGTCAGGGTCTCTTGAGAAAAGGAAATGGATTTAAAGAATCTTCACAGGCAAGCCAGGCATGGCAGTGCACACCTGGATTAATCCCAGTGCTCTGGGAGGCTGAGGCGGAAGACTGAAAGTTTGAGTCTAGTCTCCTCTCCCCCAAACAAATAAACAGAGCTGGGGATGTAGGTCAGTGCTAAGGCTGGGAGTTCAATCCCCAGTACCACAGTAACACTAGTTAACAGGGAAGTGTGGGAATACCAGGGCTGAGGTGGCTTTTCACTGATCCTTGACCTTAGTCCTGGGATGTGCCCCTGCCCTGAGCTATCAAAGAGATGTCCCAACACAACTGTCCTTGGGTCCTGTGCTGGTCCTGGGTTTTGCCTGATGTCCCCAGATGCCTAACAAAGAGTTTAATTCAGGACATGTGAAATCAGCCTGGGAGTTTTTTCAGTGTGGGCAGCGGGGTAGATTCCTTGTGGCTGCATCTGTTGAGGTTGCCACTGTTGGGGTGAAACACGGGAGAATGAAAGCCGAATTATTTTTGGTTTTTTTTAATTTCATTTTTGTTTTACTGGTGTGGTTGTTGGAGCTGTTCGGAGGTGGGAGTGTTGCTGCTGTTGGGAAATCTTTCTCCTGCTCCTCTGGCAAGGGGCCATCTCTGCTGCCTTGTGATACCATTCACCAGTCCCTACTTCCCTTGCTGGCTCTGGACTCTGGGCCTTTTCCAGCTTTGACTTCCACTGAGAGCACAGCCTCATTCACTTGCCTGTCACTGGGGAAGAAATTGCTCCGGGGCAAAGGTGGGCATTGGCCAGAGCCTCACCTGCAAAGAGGGCCAGCGAGGCAGGAAATGAAGCCCTTTGTGGGGACATGTGACCCCCAGGTTCTGTAGGTGGATGGGCATCTCAATCACTGGTGACCAGGCTGTGGGAACTGCATGGTCCATTTCCAGAGGGCTCTCTTGGGGCTCCAGACAGAATGATTAATGACTCTTTAGGCCAACCCTAAAAGAACAAGGAGACAAATATACCTCATTCATGGGGAAGCAAGCCCCGGGACATACATTACCTAGGAAAAATGAGATGACCAATGAGCTATTTCAGCAGGCATTTCCCAGCTTTATTGCAAGACCTTTGTGTCTGGAGAGAGCAGTCTCCAAGACGTGTATCTATGTTCTTAAATATATCTGTAGTATAGGTACACATGCTTATTAAAAACCAAAAGAAATCAGGGGATACTAGAATTTCATTAAGGGACAGCCTTTGCTACATCCTTTTTCTTATTACAAGAAGGGAGGGGTATCTAGATGAAAGAAGAACTAAACAACAAAAAATAAATGCAATTTTATTTAGAGACATAAACTACTGCCAACAACTTGGTCTATGTCTTTCTAGTCATTAATCTATGCTTTTAGCGGATTTCCTTAAATAATTAGGATTATGTTGTTGCTCACAATATTACTACATTTTAAAACTTAATATGTATATAGTGAGGATTAACCAAGTACATTTATAAAAAAACGTGAACACACTGCCTTAAAGTATCCATTATATAGAAGACAGTTATTGTAGTCATCATTGTTAATTTCTTTCTAGGGTAAATATCGTTTACCTATTTTATTCTGTAACTTCATTATTAATTCTTTCAGTTCATTTTCAGTTATAAACAATGCTATAATGATTGTTCTTATGCATAAATTCTTGCACATAGCCATTAATCATTATTTCTCTCTTTTGTGTTGTTTGTTGTTTGCTTTTTGTTTTTTGAGACAGGGTCTCACTATGTAGTTCAGGCTGGCCTAGAACTCACTGTGCAGTCCATGCTGCCTCGAATTTGCAGTAATGCTCCTGCCTCAGTCTCCTGAGTGCTGAGATTACAGGCCTGCACTGTCATTCCTGGCTTCATAGTCATTACTATTTCTTTAGGGAAGGATTCTTGGAGAAGACTTGTTGGGGGAAGAAAGTTACTCACTCATTCATTTAACATTTTTTATTGAGTGTTTGCTATTTGCAAGTAATTATTTTAAGAACCCAAAATAGCAAGAATACCAAAACTCATTTGGCACTTACCCCAGTGGAGGTTGTACTCCAGGGAGAGAGAAAAACAATTTAGCAATTTCAGGGAATTCAAAATAAAGCCAATTCAAATGTTCGAGAGACATTGAAAACATGTTCAACTACCACAGTAGTGAGGAAAAATGCAAATTAAAATAACAAGAAATTGTCACTTTATACCCACTAGAGTAGCAAAACAAGAAAGAGCAAGCAGAGACGCTAGCTAGGCAGGGTGTGGAAGAGATGCAGTTCGTGTATCCATGCAGTGGACTGAAACATGGATTATCCCTATGGCCTTTTAGAAAAGGGATCTGTCACATCTCTATAAAGCAAAATGTAGTATACTTTAACTCAGCGCCCCAGGAAATTCATCTCATAGAAATATATTTTAAGGACATACATTCAACAGTGTTTATTGCCACCTTGAAATAGTGGCCAAAGACTGGCAACAGAGATGTAAAGAGGAATTATTCCACCACACCATGAAAATTTTTATGCATTCATTGTTTCTTGTGTGATATTATCCCGTATTTGTGATATCATGTATATTCTTATGTATGCATAAAGAAATTAGGAAAAAAGACAGGAATATCCTAAGGACTGATATGCTAATGATATACCAGAAACACTACCCCCAAATATGACACCTTGGTATTTGAGAAAATAACGAGTCTTCTCTATCCTCCCCTGAAGATAGACAATTGACTCTTTTCCCAGGGGAAAGAAACAAAGACACAGCGAAACAGGGAAGAGACTGAGCAAACAGGGCTTGCCAAATTCCCCCAGTGCATGGCCATTCTTCACCAAACCTAAACATAAAAATAGTTTTCCCTGGGAGGTTTTGTTTCTTTGTACTGGGAATTGAACCCCAGGTCTTTGCACTGAACTACATCTCTAACCCTTTTTTATTTCTTATTTTGAGACAGGGTCTCGCTAAGTTGCTAAATTGTCCACGATGGGTTCAAACTCACAATGCTCCTGCCTCACCTTCCCAGAATGCAAAAATTATAGTTACGTACCACTGCATGGGGCTCCCCTGGGTCATTGTGTTTCCATTTCTTGAGGCTTCTGTGTCATATAAAATTTGGTTTTGTTGTTACAAGCATATCAGCAATGAATCTTGCAATGGGTGAGCAAACAATATTACTTTTACTCTATACTAAATAATATGATAATATATTACCAAGCAAGAAAGACCAGAAAGAAAAAGAAAGAAAAAAGATGCAGAGTGTTAAAGATAATTCTCTCTTAGAGACAAAGAAACCAGCAAATTAATAAATATATTAATATAAATTTACATATATTTCTTTTTCTTTTCTTTTCTTCTTTTTGTGCACCTGGGGATTGAACCCAGGGCTTTCACATTGAACTGTATCCTAACCCTCATCCTTTTTTTTTTTTATTTTGAGATAGAGTAGGGTCTCCTTAACTCACTAAGTTGCTCAGGCTGGGCTTTGGGATTCTCCTACCCCAGCTCTCCAGAGCACTAGGATTAATGGTATGTGCCACCCAACAAGCTTGTATTATTTGTAAGATCAAGAAGAGATATGTGTATAGATACCTAGCATGATATTAATATTGGTTATGACAGGGAGATAGGAAAACAGTTAACTTTTTTTCATCTTATATTGCATTACTTCTGTAAATTATCAAATAAATATACTCAGCAGCTTTAATAGAGCACAACAAATACTACAAGGAAGGTAAAAGGAATTCTAAAAGCTTATAGCAGAAACCTAGCATCTTTCATTCAGTTTCAATATGTATTGTCCATCCTAAGAGCCAGGTAGAGGCCAGACCCTTGGCCAACAATAAAGAAGCCACACATGGGCAGAGGTAATAAATTGTGACTATAATTACTGATCGCTATACTTAGACTGTGAGATATCATTCCCATAGGTGATATGTAGTCCAGAAAAAGTGTCAGCTTTCAAGTCTGATACATTCTACTCTCTGATCTTCCAGTTTTTACTGGTATGATGGGTACTTTCTCTTCATTCCACCTCATAGGAGAGTCAGTAAGAACCTGTCTTAGTTACTTTTCTCATTGCTGAGACAAAATACCCAACACCCACAAGTTAAAGGAGGAAATGTTTATTTCAGTTCAACATTTGTAGAAATGTCAATCCATATTTGGCTGGCTCCAAGGCAGAGGGGCACTGCAGAGGGGTAAGGGAGAGCAGAAACAGTCCATGGCATGGCAGGCAGGAAACAGCTAGAGGGCTAAGAGTGGAGGGAGAGAGATAAACCTTTCCAGGCCGCCCCCACAGCAACCCACCTCCTGCAACTGGACTTCACTTTCCAGATCATGTTTAGCTATAAACTCATCAGTGGACTCATACACTATGAGTAGCACAGCCCCATGATCCAATCGCCTTCCAAAGCTCCACCTGTGATTGGATAAGGCCTTGAGGGGGACACCTACACATAAACTGTAACAAATTCCTTGAGATAAAGTAGAGGAAAATGCTATGTGCAAAACCCAGCAGGAGTGAAATACTCAAAACTTGTCATTCCATCTGAAAATTTCCACTCAAACTCACAGAGCTGTCAGGTTGGACAAAGAGGGAACAGAGGTATAGGCCTTTTGGGAAGTGCAGAAGTGAGACTATCAGAAAAGCAGCCAGGGTGCTGGTCTGAGAACCAGCTGCTGTGGACTCTCTCATCCCTTCTTGGATTTGCTTTTTGCATACTGTTGTTTCAAAAAATTTCCCCTCTTCAAGAAATTGGTTACTCATCTAATGGCCAGGAGAATGAGGCGCTGGATGAAGTGAGTTGCAACAAAGGAATGTCTGGCATGGAGTCTCTGTTTCCGAACTTCCCAGTGCTGGCAGGTGTGAGATTGTGCAGTCATCTAGGGCCCTGCCAAGGAGATTGGCTGCTGAGCACTGAACACGAAGGGGAAAGTCCCTTGGTGGGCATGTGTGCTGTTAAAGGCAAGTCACAGAAGAGGGTACAAGAAATATCAGCTGCAAAAACACTTCCCAGGCATGGGGACTTGGCCCAGGATGGAGTTGGAGTGTTCTGGCCAGCTCTGAAGTGTGAGGGGAAAGTGGTGAACAAAGCATGTCAACTAGCATTCTTTTAATAACGTCCTGTGTGCAGCAAGTTTCTCACAGCACACAGGGAAAATACTTGGAAAATAAAAGGCACCGATTCATACTCATGAAGGTGAAGCCTTTGAATATCTTCTTTCTCTTCAGTAACCTCCACAGTAAGATTCCTGCTTTCTTTCAAATCCAACTTTCTTTTTTTTTTTTTTTTTTTTTTTCAAATCCAACTTTCAATGCCCACAGTTCTTTGTTGTATGCTTTGATCTTGAGTTAGAAATCTCCTTCCAAAACATTCCCATTCTCAGTTTTTCCTAGTGGACTAGGAGCCCCTGGGATGGGCAGATGCACACACACTCAACCTTGGAAAAGGAGGGCAGCCTGGGCCTGCAGGTGGGCCACGGACACACCAACTCCTACCAGGAGCTTCGCTTCTGAGCTC
>RJWM01024039.1:0-31301 GCA_004363535.1 Dasyprocta punctata | reverse complement strand
AGGTAAAAAGCATTAACTACTTGGGAGAGCAGTTTGTGGACTGCTTGCAGTAAAGCAAGGACACAGCCAACAATCCCACATCTGTGCATCTGGAGTCATGCACAAGGACATTTGCCAACAGATACTCCGCAAATGTTCGCAATGATGAAGCAGAGCTATGTGTACAGCATGAATAGGCCATCGTGACACAGGTGAGAAAAAGCAAGTAAAAAAGATAAAGCACATCTTTTATTCTGAAAAAGAAAACAAAGAAAAGAACACTTCAGACTTGTAAAACTATTTTTTTCCCTATAAGAACATGTGTTTAGAAACAAAGAATCTTGAACGAGCACACAGTGACATATGCCTACGGTCCCAGATACTTGGGAGGCAGAAGCAGGAAGACTGCTTGAGCACTGGAGCTTGTAACTAACCTGGTTGAGATAGTGAGATCCTATCTCTAAAACAAGAACAAAAAGAATCTGGCTGCACATGGTGGTAGCAGATGTTAAATAAAATCAATTAGGGCCAGGGATATAGCTCAGTGGCACAGTACCTGCCTGGCAAGCACAAGGTCCTGAGTTCAATTCCCAGTACCAATAAATAAATAAATAAATTCAATTAAACTTTAAATGTTACCAAGTTATATCGAAGTAGATAAAACATAAAAATATGAAGGTGTTAAACACATACGACTTCTAGCTCCATCCTGAGTCCCACCTGGCAGCACCGCTGCCCTCCTTCCCCCAGATAAGGAGCAGTCAATGAGGACAAGGTAGAGTGAATATGCTCCTTCTCCCAAGGTGGACAATCTTTACTATAAACCTGGTAAGTTTAAAATGGTACAAAATAAAAGATACGAAAAGAATAAACCAAAAATTAAAGAGATACTGCTTACAGGGGAGGGGAAGACAGGGCTGAGGAGGCTGGTGCATCCCCAGCAGAGCTTTCTGCATCTGATTCTTAGAGCCACGGTGGTGCCCCACATGCTCTTCATGCATGCCACAACCAAACAGATGTACAGAGCCCGATGTGGAATACACTTACTAACAAGCAAACCCAACTGTCCTGCAAATCATGCCTACCAACCACAATGAAGGGGTGGTGAGAGACGCAGCCTAACAAACTGGAAAGCATCAGCTTGAGTGGGTGCTGCAAGGGTCAACGGTAGAGGACTACACACAAATGCCATAAGTCTTGTTAGTAAATGGTTTCTCACAAAGGTAAAGTTAACAATTCTAAAACTATGATCTTATTCATTTCTTTGTAAGTAAATGCAGACAATGAGAACTGGGATTGTCACTGTTGGAACAGAAATTACATAATAAGGAAAGGGTAGGCCACGGATATAGCTCAGAAGCACAGTGCCTGCCTGGCAAGCCCAAGGTCAAGAGTTTGATTCCTGGTACCAAAAAAAAAAAAAAAAAGAAAGGCTAAAATGACCCCTGCCATGTTAGTCTGGAAACACATGTACATGTGATACAGAAATACAGACATATACATCTGCATGGGAATAAATACATGCATTTCCTAGTTCTTCAAATAATGACATTCAATACTAAAGAGCACACACGGCACCCAGTTGTTGGTTTGCAAATACCATTCTCAAATAGAAGGAGTTGAACTCAGCCGGGCGTGGTGGTGCACGCCTTGCACGCCTTTAATCCCAGCACTCGGGAGGCTAAGGTAGGAGGAGCATTGTGAGTTCAAGGCCGGTTTGGGCTACAACGCGAGTGCAAGGCTGGCTTAAGCTACACAGTGCGACCCTGCCTCAAAAAACCAGGGCCAGGACTTTGGCTCAGTGACTTAAGCACCTGTCTGCCAGGCACGAGGTTGTGAGTTCAATCCCTGGTGCCGAGGGAAAAAAAAAAGGAGCTGGGCTCTTGGGGAAGAGGATTCCAGAGCTAGGGCAAGAGAAACATAAGCCTGAAATACCTTGCAGCATCAAGAGTAAAGAAATGCTCATAAGCCAGGTATGGTGGCACACACTTGTAATTCCAGCACTTGGGAGCCTGAGATGGGAGGATCTCTGCAAGTTTGAAGCCAGCCTAGGATACAGAGTTCAAGGCCAGCATTAACTACATAGTGAGACCCAGTCTCAAAAAAAAAAAAAAAAAGAAAAAAAAGAAAAGGGGAAAAAAGAGAAATGTTTATAAAAGGTGCCTGTCCAAAGGACAAAACTAAGGGCCAAAGCTGGACACACTAAAGCAAAACAAAAATAAACTAATAGTCACAGGACAAAATAAATACCCCATTCTACAATATTAGTGAGAAGAGTCAGCTGTTCTTTATAGAAAAATTTCATTAACAATGAAGAAAGAACAAGGGAAACAGAAAATTACCACTTAAATAGCACAGTAATTATTGCAGGCAAGATCCACCAGTGGAAGTAAAAATTAGTGGGCAACCGTGTGAGGAAGTATGTGCGCAGCCTCAGACTATCTTCCCCCGTGATATTCATTCATGCATTCATGTTGTGTTGGGGATTGAACCCAGGACACTGTGATGCTAGGCAAAGGCTCTAATGCTGAACAACACTGTCAGTCACCTTAAAATTTTTTAAATGGGACAATGTATACATTCAGATCTCAAAGCGTCAAAAGAAAAAGCAGGAGCTAAGAGAGCATATAAACTAGTAGAACCAAAACAACAGTTTTCTGAGATAAAAACTGAATTGTAGTGCACAGTCACAGTTAAGAAGAAAAGAAAAAGCAGCCAGTTAGGACATTCATTTGATAGTCTGTCAGTTACCAACATGATTTACTAGAGCAGAGGAATAAGAAGTGACAGCCTGACCCAAAAATTGAAAGGGGCCATCAAAAAACCAGTTTAATTGCATTAATAAGAATGGACAGTATACCTGCACACAACAGATACTAACACCGTCAAATATACTGCAATTTCAAAACTTTATCTTTCACACATAAAATTTTTTATTAAAAATCAATTCTATTGAATTTCCTGCATATGGTGATTATCTTGTTGGAACACATAATTTAAATCTGCAACCTCATGTAAACAAAGAACACTTGGATGAGCAGATGAAGATTTTAGTATAACATTGTGCAAGAAAAGAGCACTGTTCATCATATCCAGAGTATTCTCTGTTAAAGCAGGGCTCCAGGGTATTCAACAATAGGTCTTTGTGTTTGTCTTTTTTTTTTTTTTTTTTTTTTTGGTACCAGGGATTGAACTCACGACCTTGCGCTTACCAAGCAAGCACTTGAGCCACTGAGCTAAATCCCTGGCCCAGGTCTTTTGTCATTTATAAAATGAATTCTTTTTACCCTAAAAACAAGGACATATCATTATTTTAATTTAAAAAGTTTGCTAACATAAACTGAGAATACTTTCCCTGCCCCTGCCACAAAAACAAGGGACCAACAACAGGATACCACTCAATTTATAAAAAAATTCTCAATATGGTCTATTCCCATGGCAATTAGCCAGTTTCAGATTCCTATTAACCACACCTTGACAACTGGTATCAAAAGATCACTGTGAGATGCAATGAGATCTTGAAAGAATACCTGGGAAACAGAAATAATAACTAAACAGTACCTACAGCTGCTCACATGGGCAACTAAGTAGGCCGAGATGACCAGGGACACAGACTGGCTTCTTTGCTGCTTTCAACAAAAGGTGCTAGCTTTTGGCCCTGGGCCCTTCAGCTATAAGGCAGTGCACAGTGCACTGAGCCACCACTCAGGCCCAATATGGCCTATTCCTCATGGACATGAGGCAAAAGCCATGGTAGTGAACCCACAGCACATGTGCTGCAGCCAGCTGTTACCACTGAAAGCTTTACTAAAAGGTTCACTATCACTGGTGGGGAAGCGCAGCACTATCGTGTTCATGCTCACACTGTTTGCTGCACTCTGAGTAATCAAAGGTCTTGCTTTGACCCCTTCAATCTTGTTGACTTTTAGCACTTGGGCAGGTTTACTCCTGGCTATGTTTATGAAGCTGGGGTTTTTTGCCACTGCCTCCCACGGGCACAATTTCAGTTTCCCTTTCTGTACCTTCCCTGCACCATTATAACTAACTCATGGCAATCACCGCAAGTTGAGGGAGAATAGAAGGTTGGAAAGGTCTCTGTGGTTTCCACGAAGATTCACCTGGATGCACTTGTTTGAATCAAGGTGAGTTTGTTTTGGGGGGGTACTAGGGATCAAACCCAGGGAACACTGAGCTACATCCAGTACTTTTAATTTTTTATTTTGACACAGGGTCTAAATTGCCAATATGACCTCAAACTTGTGATCCTCCTTCCTCAGCCTATCAAGTGGAATTACAAGCATGTACTATATATACTGACTGAGTTACATCAAGGTTTTACATAAAAATGTTAGCCTATTTTGCTTAGTGTCATTTGCCTTAAATTCAATTTTAAATATTAAAACTTCAGGGCTACAGTACCTATTCAAGGAAGCTTACCCTATGCTGTAGGGTGTATTTTTATTTTCTCCTCCCTTTTTACTTGGCCCAAATTCACTCTGCAGAGCTTGTTTTTCCCTACCCTTCTGTTTTTTTCCTACCTTTGATAAAAGTGAAACTGTCACCATTAAAACAAAAACAACCAAAAAATACATACTAAAATTTTAATTTACGATTAAGGTACAGCACACATATTCTGAGCCACAAACACGAGCTCTGTACAATGGGTCTGGGCTCCTATCTCAGCACCTGCATTTCCTACAATGTGACTGCATGAGTTTCCTGTTGCTGCTTAAACAAACTGCCGCAGACTTAGAGGCCTGAAACAACACCAATTTATCTTGCAGTTCTGGAGGTTAGAAGTCTAATATGAGTCTATATATGAGTCTCTGGACTGAATGTCAACCCTACCCTGTCGGCAAACCATGTTCATTTGGAAGGTTCTGGAAGAACCCATTTCCAGGTTTTTTCTAATACTTACAAACTGTCCACATTTCTTAACTATAGTTTTCTTCCTCCTCCTTCAAAGCCATCAATAGCTGGACAGGTCTGACTATTCTACCTCACAATTACACTTTTAAGAATCTTCCTGATTACATACAATGGTTCCACCCAGAAAACTCAGGATAATCTCCCTATCTTAAGGCCTGTTGATTAGCAACTTGCACCATAATTCCTCCTTGTCATCTAACACAGCATACTCATAACATAGGTTCTAGTGTCAGGAAGTGAATCTTTAAAGGAGCCATTATTCTGCCTGCCATATTGACCTCAAAAATGTTAACAAAGTCTCAAAGCCAAAATATTCTCTTCCTCAGAGCCTTAGACTCCTCATCTGTAAAATTGGGATAATAGGAGTTCCTACTTCAAAGGGTTCTAGTTAAGACAGGACTAGCCAAATAAAAGTGCCTGGCTCCCAGAAGTACACAATCAAATAACAAACTTGAGCTTGTTTGCACAGAGTCATTTGATTGTAAGCCTATGGTTTCATTGTGGGATCCCGAAGGTTTTTTTTCAAGATTTTAATGTGTTTGTCTCTTTGCTAGGGGTCTTAACTTCCAAATACAAAAAACAAAAACAAAAACAAAAACAAAAATAAAAACAAAAATGAAACAAAACCCAAAACAAGAACAAAACCAACACAAATACAAACACACCATAAGATAGGACAATTTAATATGTGTAAAGGTAGAATATATCAAAAAGTAATTAACAAGGGTTGGGGATTTAGCTCAGCAGCACAAGTGCCTGCCTGACAAGCACAAGGTCATGAGTTCAATTCCTGGTACAAAAGAAAAAAAAAAAATTAAGCAAGTGAAGTTTTCAAATTCATGGATTCAAGGAATCAAAACATTACCTGTAACTGAACACTCAATTTGATTCTTAACTTTCTGCAACAAAAGCAAAAGTAGATGCAGCTTTTGCTTTCCTCAGACCAATACCTTCTACTCTTAAGTGTCTCACACCCTCACCCAGAGACCAAGGCCCTCCTGAGCCCTTTGTTCTCCTAAAAAACCCACATGGTCCCCATCACTGGTTGTCCTGGGCAGTCCTACCTCCATCCTCCAGAAAAGCCTGTCACGGATCTTTCACCACCCAATGACTGTAGGCTAGCAAAGCTGCTGGCCATACTGGCTAGTGACCCCTGCTGATGGCAGGGAATGAGGTTTATTTATCTTTTTAGCTGTGGCACATAGTAGATTCTCAAACATTTATTGAATTAAGAAATCCTGCTTCTGAATCTAACCTCAAGTATGGGAAGGTTCTTTTTGGCCTTCATTTTTATCTAACAGCATTCACAAAGCTTAAGAAATAAGTTATAATGAAAACAAACACCTCTTCCTCTAAATATGAGAAGTCTCTTGATAAGATAATGACAGTTTTAGTAGTTAAAAAAGCAGTGCTGGGATTATAGACATGCACTACCACACCCAGTGCATTCTTTTTTTTTAAAGAGAGAGGGTGTCCTCCTGTGCCACCTAGGCTGGCTCCAAACTCCTGGGCTTAAGCCATCCTCTTACCTCAACATCCTGAGTAGGTAATTTCTTTTTCCAAATTATTTTTGATCCTCAGTTGGTTGAATCTGTAGACAAAGAGGGCCAACTATATTTCCCAAAGATATTCTTAAGATTCCCTGGTCAACTAAGTTTAGAAATCCCCAAAAGGGGTAGAAACATTACCTATGGTTAATAATATAGTGAAGTTTCAAGGTGACATTTAGGCACCATGTAAATTTTAATTCACTTTATCAAGATTCTATTGCCAGGAAAGAATGAGAAGCTACTAGGAAGAAAAAGGAAAAGGGGACAAGACAGGGGCTATCACCTGAAGAGCCGGGCAGGAGAAAGTGGCAGTAGTGAGGATCCAACTGAACTCTAAAATCCCACAGCTAAAAATCTTTCTCATATGTCCTTTATCAATCATTTATTTACCTTTCTAGCTACAACTATAGTCAATCAGGATGTGAGAGTTGTAGGAACAAGACAACAAAGCACTCCATACACATTATCTGAACACATCCACTTCTGCTCTGGTGGAAGAGATTTAATCAGCTGGATACTCACAGAACCAAGGGCACATGTAAGAGGCAAGTATAGGTGTCACAGAGACAGGGACGGGGAAGACGGGCCTGCAGGTCAGTCAAATGACATACTTTCTTGTAGAGATGCCTTTTCTAAAGCAGAAGCAATACTTATTTGAGACAAGCCCCACGGGGTTTAGTTCCAAGGTAATACAGATTTCAAGAATATTGTTCCATTAACACACAAAGTATTTCACACATGATCTGGCATTACAAAAGAAGCATTTATTCTTACCTTCATCCTCCCTGAATTTCCAGATAGACAAATTCAAAGATAGAAAAGTCAAATATTTTTTTCCAAGTTTACAGGCCTCATCAGGCAGACAGTGCCAACCCCCAGGCCACTGCACACCCATTCCCCCGACACTGCACATCTTTCGTAGGTTGCGTGGAAGCAGGATCAACTTCTGCTATATATTTTCTTTCAAAAAGTCACCAAGTCATAGAATGGTAACATTTTACCAGAACACACCTTCATAGAATGTGATTATTTAATCACAAGATTAAAAAACAGAAGCAAAACCCAGGCATGCCAGTTAAAAGGAAGCCCTCTATCAAGTTACCTTAAGGCAAAAGAATAATGAAGGCTGCCTGCCAATATGGAACAGTTCTCAAAGGACTAGGCTTTGCAGTCTGGGAAGAGTTCAGCATACAAGAGCTGGTTTCCTTCAGGCTCTTGAAACATACACAAAGAATGCCAGCCCACAGTTAATCATTTAGCACTTCGAAATGATTAAATATTAACAAGAGACTTGTAAGTCCTACTATGAAAAATTAAAAGGTTTAAGTAAAGGAATAATCATGTTGTGATCCTAGAAAGGGAAGGAAGGTAAATGTTACGATCATGTCAATTATCTTCACGCGTTTTATTCATTTGTAATTGGAACCAAAACCCAGCCAAAAGCAAGAATGACAATAAAAGAATATTCCACAAAATATAAAACTAGAGGACGTGGAGCCCACATTTTACCAGGTAATAACAACTTACAAAACAAGAAATTTAATTATATAACTCATATAAAATGATTACCTAGACCAAGAGAAAACACAGGAACAGACCCAACTATATGAAATCATGTGTTCTGTGGTAAGCAGGTATTAAGATGCAAGGGAAAGAAGCATCATTTTGTAAATGGTGCTGATTAGCCAGTGAGAAGGGGGAAGAAAACAGCTGTGTTCTCTGTCATTTAAAGCCAAAGTAAAGCCAAGTAGCATAAAGTGGTAAAAAGAAGTAAACTAAGTCATCAGATTTTCAAGAAAATAAACCAGAGAACTACATGAAAATAGAAAACCTCTATAAAAAAATGATAAAAATAAAAGCCAGGAAAATAATAGATGGAAATATAACAAAGGGTTCCTGCCCACATCACCAGCAGATGGGTCTACATCAACTGACAGACCAATAAAAGTCCAAGCGATTCACAGGTAACTGAGGCAAAAGGAAATACTTAATAAAGAAAGAAAGAAGTTCATGTTACGGTGCTGAGATGATAAATGAGTTTTCCTTGACTTCCTTTATTACAGTATGATTATCAAACAACAGACAAGGGGTCCTAATAGAGTGGTAAAATGCCACAAAACAAACCTTACAACTTAGCCAGACATGATGGCACATGCTTGTAATCTCAGCATTTGGGAGCCTGAGCTGGGAGAATTGCTAAAAGTTCAAGGCTAGCCTGGGCTACAAAATGAATTCGAGGCCAGCTTGGACTACACAGACAGAACAAAAGAACAAAAATCCTCAATCCTCACATCTTGATGGGCAAGAATGAATTCTCAGCACACCCCACAGCAACCAGTCATGATGCTTCATTCATACATGGCATACTCTCCATTATTTGTAAACTGCTGACCAATTAGCTTCAAGAAACAAACGTAGAACTCAGAGAGTGTCCTGGCAAAGACAATTTAAAATAATCTAAAATAATTTAAAATAATCATTGAGGCAGGTTGCATGCATAGCTGAGTCGTAGACTGCTTTCCTAGCAAGCACAAGTTGCCCTGGGTTTTATCTCCAGCACCACAAGAAAAAAAATCATGAAAGCAATGAGAAGTGCATCTGCTCTCTACTGCCAAATCTAAACACCTCAGCTCAGCTCTCTACAAGCAACTGTTAAAGTGTGTCAAATGTTTCTCAGGCTTCAATTTGTGTACACAATCTAAACAAGACATTGACCTAGAATTCACACTTTAACTGTACATTAAAAAAACTATGTATGTTTCTCTTACCACACATCTGCTATTAACAATAAGGAAAATATTGTCTGACTTCAGAGTAAAAGAAAGAAAAAGGGGAAACCCAGATCCCAAAAAAAATTTATTTTATTTCCTTCCTAGTGTATATATATGGGAAAATCATCACTTCTAATTTGTCTTTTTCTTCTAAAAATGGTCCACAAAGCTGAAGTGGGAACTTAAGTGTTCCCCTCAAGAAGGAATAGTATTAGCTAAACTGAATCTCAGTTCCCATAAAATTAACACATGCAACAGTGTATTACAAAATTCAAGCAGAATCACACAACTGGGAACAAACATAGATAGAAAAGGTAAATCAGACCATACTTAATGTATAATGAGAACTTACATACAGTCATTTATCAAAATTAATAATTTGACTAAGGAGGTTCATTTTGTATTTTTGAGTTTTTTAGGCAAACACTCTACCACTGAGTTACCTTTTCTTTAGCCCCTTTTCCTAGTTTTTAGACACAGACTTTGGATGCTGCCCCAGGTTAGCCTTGAATTCCTGCCTCAGCCTCCTGAGTGGCTGGGACTACAACTGCATACCACTATGCCTAGCTTGAGTATTTTTTAGCCATTTATTCCTCTTGGCCCTATTGTACCCTCATTTCATCTGTCCTCTTTTACCCTACCTCTGCTTAAAGAAAGAAAGGGAGGGTACCACTGTCTTACATTTGGAAAGGTTTTTCAGAAATCGCTGAAAACACAGTTTAAGATGAATTAGTTTTCACCAACATGACATAGCAGCACACAATGTAAGTTACCTAAATAAAATGTCCTTCCAAATCTTGAACTATCCCCTTCAGCTCAGTAGTCTGAATGCGACCATCATTTAGTGGACTACTCTAAATTATCCTTTTCTATTTAATATTAAGGCCTTCCTTTGAAGGGCTTTTTTTTTTTTTTTTGCAGTACCGGGGATTGAACTCACAAACCTCACGCCTGCCAGGCAGGCAGGCACTTAGGCCACTGAGCCAAACACCCAGCCCTATTTTTTTCGAGGCAAGGTTGCACTACGTAGTTCAGGCCGGCCTTGCTCATGTTGTAGCCCAAGCCAGCCTCAATCTCACTATGCTCCACTTACCTCAGCCTCCCGAGTGCTGGGATTAAAGGCATGTGCCACCACACTGGCTCCTTGAAGGGCTTTATTTAACTTTATGTGAAGAGCTTTGAATGTCTGCTTCCTAAACTTATTGAAGTTCCCAATATTTTGTTTTCAAAATTCAAACTTTGATTCACTAAAGTCTTTTTAGTCTCTTGGAACTTTGCAGCTCAGACTTTCAAGTGGACGGAAGACATACGCATTTGACAGCTTACCTTCCTCCCAAACGTCTCCCAGACAAAAATGTAAACAGAAAATTTTCTATGCGAGGAATCCTAAGACAATGTATATATTAAAATGGCCAGTCGTATCACTGTTTGATGTATTCATATATACTGTTTTAAAAATAACACTGACATCACCCCAATAACCAATAATAAGCATATGTGTTACTTTGTATTTGAGTGTGTGAGTGCATGGGAGACTGGGGATTAAATTTAGGGGTGTTCTACCACTGAGCTACACACCCAACCCTTTTTGAAAGGGTCTTGCTACAATCACCAGGTGGGGCTTGAACTTGTGATCTTCCTCTCTCAGCCTCCGGGGTAGCTGGGATTACAGCTTTATAACATTGGCCCTAGAGCCAGGCGTGGTGGTGCACGCCTTTAATCCCAGCACTCAGGAGGCTGAGGCAGGAGGATCGTGGAGTTCAAGACCAGCCTGGGCTACAAAGTGAGTTCAAGGTCAGCCTGAACTGCATAGTGAGACCCTGTCTCAAAAAATAGGGTCGGGGATTTAGCTCAGTGGCCCAAGCGCCTGCCTGGCAGGCAGGAGATTGTGAGTTCGTTCCCAGGTACCAAAAAAATTAAAATAAAATACTGCCCCTAGAGCTCACATATTTTTGGTCTGCTGGGGTAAGACATTGGGCTATTACTCTGACCACTCACTGAATGAGCCCCTGCTATATGGCAGATACACTGAACCTAAGACACATGTCCTTCCTTTAGGAATCTCAGAGTCTGCGGAAGATAGACACTAAATCATCCTACAGCTATATATATAAAGGCAAACTGTATTACGTGCCGTGAAAGAAACAACAGAGTACCAAGTTTAGACTGGGTTGAAGGACAAAGCATGGAACTGTAATAGTGGTATGTGAACTGGAACCTGAAAGAAGAGTAAGGGACTTGAGAGGAAAGCTGGGGCTGAGAGCAGCAGGCACTTAAGCCTCCCAGGTAGGACTAGGACACGCAAAGGCATAGTCTGCTGGCTAAGTCAGGTTGTGACCAGAGTGGCATGAAAAGGACAGAGACAAAGGAGTGGATGAATGTATCCAACAAACAACCAGCCTTAGAGCCATGACCAAGAGAGAACATACAGCAATTTGGAAAAATACAAAGGATATGATATTTAATGCAAAAAGCAGGACTCCAAATGATAGTATGATTCAACTAAGTAAATGAAATGTGGATTTGAGAAGAGTGCAACTAGCAGTAGGCTCATGCTGAATGTGTTACGACTTTTACGTTTATAAAAATATTCCTCAAAGCAAGTATATTGACAAATAGTACATCCAATTGACAGGATTAGATAAACACTGAAAATACTGGCAAAAACTTTTAACTACATAATTAAAAAAGACTGATATAATAAATTTTAAAGTATAAAATTTACCACTGCATATGCCATATAGTCATTATATTTTCAAGAAACTAAACAATTAAGAGAATACATTTGAAATATTATACTATGTTAATGACAGCCTTAAACAATGTAATTACTAAAAACACATTGAGAAAAGAATCTAGCAAATTAGAAAATATAATGATAACATATGCAAGATATTAAAATAACTACATTTCTATTAAAATACTGTCTTAATATGAATCAGTTTTACCTTTCTTTAATGAATATAATGCTGAGGTGAAGAAGGTCAAATAACCAGGAGGCTGCGGTGAGCCACTGAACTCAAAGTACCCAAGTACTCCAGGCTGTGGGAGCAAGAACACAATTAGGTGACTGAGGCACTGCTGGCATGCAATAATTTTAAGTATACAAGAGTGATGTGATAGTATAATTTGACAAATCGTGCATTTGGTTGCACTTCAGTTTTTAAAAATCCTAACCACCTTAACAAAGTTGAGAGCTAGGTTGAACTCCTCCATTTAGACAGCACCAAGAGTAAGGGATGGAGAGGCACAGCCTTTCCAGGATGACACAGTGGTAATTAAGGGGCACCAAAGCTGAAACTTCCTTTTCCCTCCCTAAGTAAGTCTTTCCACCTTTGCTGAAAGCAGACTTCTCCAAGCCCAACTCAAAACTTCACCAGAGAATTCAGGCATTCACTCACTATAACAGCTCCAGGCAAGTTATGGCGGTAGTATTTTCTAACTCCTCTGCGACTCCTTCACTTGCTTCCTCTCAATCATTCCAAATTCACCTTCCCACTTTGCAGGAAATCAGATTATATGTGACTGTCCTCTTGTTTCTCCACTCTCACAAACTCATTTCCAGCTACTCATTCACATCTCTAAGCTTAGCATCAAATGGCCCTTCTATCTGCCAAATCAATTAACTGTCCCCTACCAGACGATTTTATCTTTCTGCTCAAAGTATTTTCTTCCCTCTCTGGAGGTCCTGCAGCACTCTGTCCGGTTTTGTCCTGTAATAATCTTACCTGTCTTAAAAGAAATCCCTGAGAAAAGAAAAAGTGTTGGAGTCTGAAGACCTAAGCTCAAGTCCAAGTTCTTGAGACTAATGCACAGTGCTGGGTAAAACTTGAAGTGAAGTGTTGGTTTCCAAGCTGGCAAACGAGCTCAGTTATTGATGGGGTTGCTGTGAACAGCAAGCCTGGTAGACCATAAAGCATGAGGCAAATGTGAAGAATCTTTCTTTCCAGCACTAAAGCCACCAACACGATGCTCTTAATAAGCAATTGTTGGTACTGGTTTCATCAGTGGACAAACCACATCCAAAAGTTAAGGTGGAAATTTAATTTGTTGGTAAAATTTTAAATCAGTGCATTGTATAAGAGAAAATGTCTGATCTGTAGAGGATTATCCTTTCAATTTAAACCACTTGCTTAAAAGCTCATAAGTCTTTTTTTTTTTTTTTTTTTTTTTTTTGAGACACAGTCTTGTGTTGTCCAGGCTGGCCCTGAATTCACTATGCAGTCCAGGCTGGCCTCAAACTCACAGCAATACTGTCTAAGCCTCCCAAGTGCTGGAATTACAGGCATGTGCCACCACACCCAGCATAAACTTCAACTTTAAATCAACTGGTTTTTATTGTGAAAGAAACTGAAATGCCGGGAGTTTGGCTCAGCGGCTTATGCACCTGTCAGGCAGGCGCAAGGTTGTGAGTTCAATCCCCGGTGCTGCAAAAAAAAAAAAAAAAAAAAAAAAAAAAAAAAAAAAAAAAAGAAACTGAAATGGAATGTTTACTTCTAACACTGAGAAAAATCTAACAACCAACCAATTTCTCAAACTAAGGAAATAAAAAAGCGAAGTTTTGTTAGTGTGTTTTGCAGTACTGAGATTTGAACAGAGGGCTTCTCATATGCTAAGCATGCATGTACTCTGCCACTGTGCTATATCATCTCCAGCCTCAAAATAGTTATTGAAAGCAAAATTTTCTTTGGTCTACTCTTTCAAAACATTTTTAACAAGCCAACCTACAACTGACCTAAAGGAAACTTAACAGTAAGTATTTAGGTTCTTATGATGTCATACCATTCTATTATGGTATGATAAGCTTTCCTATGGAGTACAAAGGAAAATAAAATCTTTAGAAATTCTAGTCACTTAGTTAATATTGGACATAACGAAAATAGAAACTAATTCAAAGTAAACACTCATTTAGCTTTCTTTAAATTCTGACCAATTTCCCAAGCTGAAGCTGAATTTATTCTAAGTATTAATAAATCTTCCCTAGCTAGAAAATAAATTTTTTTCTTTAACCACATTGCATTATCTTAGGTAGCTTCACTGAAGTGGACACATGACCCATAAACATATATGTAAGAGTGTGTGTGCAACTACATACAAATATGTGGACATACACACACACTTTGCACAAATTAATGAATACAAAAAATAAGAATTCTGAGTCTCCAAAAGAAATCTAAATTGAACCTTTAAAAATGAATAAAGACTGGACTACTTGCAACTATCCTTTGTGGACATTTCTATGGTACAGGTTTGTTTTCATTGATGGCATCTGTGTTGCAAATTGCATAGCTTGGATGAAGATGACTCTGTCTTCAGAGGAACTAACTTTGACTGAAGAAATTCATCAGGGCCGGGGATATAGCTCAGTGGTACAAGAACCTGCCTGGCAAGTGTGAGGTTGTGAGTTCGATCCCTGGTATGAAAAGAAAAGCCCAAAACAAACAACAAGTAAAGAAATTCATCAAACAGTACAGTGCAAAGCAGCCCCATAAACAAAATTTACACTTTCACTGCCAAAGAAATGAAGAACATAAGATTCAGTAACTATATAATGAATGGTTTATAAATTGTAAAATACTAGCTATCTGAAAAATAAGAAGCAGGCAAAGTATATTTTAAGTGATAGTTGACAGACATTAATACTGTTAATGGTCTGTATTGAATTTTGAAAACTACCATGTCTCAGCAGATAAACTAAAAGTAATACTTTAAAATAATACAGAGGAAATCAAGTAAAGTCATAGTTACGTGATTTCTATTGCAAATTATTATTTGAAAGTTGCCAAATCTCTCAGTCATGTTGTAGGTTGAACATTTTGCAGCTTTCCCAAGACTTCAATGTCTCTCCAACAGAAGTGGTATCATTAAGAAATCATCACAAATTAGCTTTACATATTTTAATTTTTTCCACATTTACTGCTGAAATCTAAAAAATGTCAACTTCGAGGAACACATATATCTGCACATAGAAAACTTTCTTCTTCCAGGTCTGTGTTTGTTCAGCTGCATATAAACTCATGAGCTGACCCAACTCAGACAATTTTATCCCTGCACTTGGTGCCTATGGAGGTCCCTTCCAGATGAGCTGGCTGTGCTGGGTGCCACCTGATGCTATGTGCCTGATGTCCCATTTCAAACTTTGTGGTACAGTCATTCCCACTCTGATGCTTGTCACTGTGGTATCTCTAGCAGTCTACTCCCAGATGCTTACACAGTTTCAAGTGAACATTCACATGTGCTCAACATTCTTCTCATCTTTGCTTGTCCAACCAATAAAGGGGGTTACCAGCACACATGGTGGTGAAAAGACATCTGTGACCTCATCTCCCTTAATTAATTACATCTGCAAAGATCCTATTTCTGAATTCTGAAATACGGTCACATTTTGAATTTTAATGCAAACATAAATATTGAAAGGACACTATTCAGGCTAGCACCCTTGTTAACCTGTTTGCAGGTTTGGGGATGTAGCTCAGGAGTACAGTGTGCTTAGTATGAGCAAAATTCTGGTTTCTAGCCCCCAGCACTGCTAAAAATATAAAAGTGCTTTCCTGTTTGTTATCTATCTCTACATGTAATTTGAGGAAACAAAGAATCTCTCTTGTTCATATCTGTACTCCTAGCTCAAAAAGTGCCCAGCATAGAGCAGGCAAGTGATAAACATTTGTTAATGACTGCATGGAAGCTGGGCATGGTGGTGCACACCTGTAACCCCAGCACTCAGAAGGCTGAGCAGAAGGATCACCACAAATTTGTGGCCAGCCTGAACTACATAGCAAGACCTTGCCTCAAAAAAAAAAAAAAAAAAAAAAAATTGCATGGGCATTAGAAGATAAATACATAGGACAAAGCTCTTCCACCAAATTGACAATTTAGTAAAAACAAGACACAATGAGGACCAGATAATAACTTGACCAGTTTGTTTTAAATTCCATTCTGTTATGTATAGTATATTCAGTACCTGTTATAAGGGGGTTGACAATTAGCTATTTATAGAAGACAGGCAAATCCCCTTCAACATAAACATTTCTTGTGGAAGTGGGCACTATTTATAGCATAAATTTCAGCAGATGTTGCACACACCCTCTAGTGGCCAATGAGAAGTCACCATGGTGTGTTTTTACTCAAACTAGTTTTTTCACAGTGCCAACAAAATTATAAATCGACATTAATGGCATCCACCTGCTTAATACTCAGATAATATTTTACTTACATGTAATCTAACACTAGAAGTCAGGCATTCTAGGTTTTCTTCTAAATCCTCAGGTTTTTCTCTCACCTGCCAATTTACCTAACACTTTTGTCTTCCCCCCAAAAAAGATTCCCAAGTGTTTCTCCATCCCACTTAAGTTTAAAACACTTTGGTTTATCACACAGCTAAGACTAAATGAATGGATGTGTATTACACAATTCACAAAAAGACTTAGCATTCACCCAGAGGCTCAGGGTTCAAACCCCAGCACTACAAAAATAAGTAAATAAAAATAAAAAGGAAAGCCTTGCTAATGTAGAAGCTACCAATACCTAAGGAAAATGATATCTAAATATACATATATTAAAATCAGAAGAGCCATAAAACCAGCAGCTTTGAAAACAACATTACCATTACTTAATCTTATTCTCTTTCTAATCAAACTTAAATGTCCACCAAAACAAAAATGACACTGGATTCTGTTTGACTGTATTGTCCACAATAATAACCTACAGCCTCCTGTCCAAATCTTAAACAGGTAGGAAGAACCTTTAAAGAATAACAAGCCTATAGTTAGAGTAATTGCAGAAAGTAAACTCCTCAATTGCCAACAAATGACTCAAAAACGCTTGACCTCCCTTTGCAACGTCTTCTGGCAAGTTCAACTCAGGTTTTAGCCATATTGATTTACAAGGTAGGTATTAGCTTAGTATTTACCTAGGAAGAAAATTCTAGACCCTACCCTGCCTCAATATTACTCTGGTAATACTGTGATTACCATAATTAGGTCACTCCCAGTTCTGCAGAAAACATGCTAATGACTCAATAACAGAAAATGGTAAAATAGCTGCTTTAACAGCACGTTAAAATGCCATGGCTACATCCTTTATTGCTATTTATTCTTAGAACCACTCAAAAAGATAAAGAAAAGTTACAGCCACGTTAAGAACCCAACGCCTTTCAAATTTTTGTGCCATGCAAGAAAAAGGTTCAAACTGATATAAAATTAGTAAATATTTGTAATTTTATTTGATTTTAATTTTTTTTTAGAGACAGTGTCTCACTGTGTATTCAGGCTGGCCTTGAATTCACTACGTAGCCCAGGTTGGCCTTGAACTTGTGATCCTTCTGCTTTAGCCTAGCAAGTGCTGGGATTATAGGCATGTATCACCAAGCTGGGCAAATTTTTTTTTTTTTTTTTTTTTGAGACGTGGTCTCACTATGTCTCCCAGCTTAGCCCTGAACTGGCAATCCTCCTGCCTCTGCCTTTCAAGTGCTGAGATCATGAGCTAATGCCACGATACCCACCCTTTCTTGAATTTTTAACCTCTAGGAAGACAGTGAAGTTTCAAAATTACTTTGAGGTAGGAACATGGGACACAAGAAGAATCTGTGGAGCCAGATTCCAGGCTACAGTTCAGTCCTCACATAGGTTTAGACCACACTCTCTGTGTACTTCTGCTTCTCGGAGGACCTACTAGGTCCAATGACCTCAAATGGCTATTGAGCCAGTGAGTAGTAAAGGCACCTGAAAGTTGATGGGTAGTTACCAATGCACAGTTTACTCAATATTTCCTTGCCAATAAGGAAGAAAGCATATCAGAATTTACAGTGAAGTACCTAAAAAATTTTTTTACTCTTTAATATTTTTTTTGGTGTTTACATTAAAGGCAAAATACTATTTTTTTAGAAACTGCACCTGGGCTCACAGTCATACCTCACAAAATTATGGTTCATGATTAGTCATCTGACCAGGGTAGACTTGAAATAGCTATGTGTTAAGTCAAATAAAACATTTTTCATTGGTAAAAACTATTCTTAGCTGCGTGTGGTAGTGTACCCCTATAATCCCAGCACTTGGGAGTTCTAGGCCAACCTGAGCTAACTAGTGAGTTCAAGACCAGGCTGAACTACATACATAGCAAGACTTTGTCTCAAAAAACCAAAAACCAAAATTTGTACTCTTGCTAGGTGCAGTGGTGCATACCTTTAATCTCAGCTAACTGAGAGGCTAAAGAAGGATATCAAGTTTGAGGCTAGCCTCAGCAATTTATAGAGACTCTGCCTGTTTTAAAATAAAAATAAAGAAAGCTGGGAATGTAGCTCAGTGGTAGAGCATGCCTAGGTTCAATTCCCAGTACTCAAACAAAACAAAACAAAACAAAACACAATACAAAACAAAATGGCTTCTGAATGGATTCAACTGTAAAACTTATAGCACATTATTTTTTGTACTAGGAATCAAGCTCAGGACCTTACACTTGCCAGGCAGGTGCTGTGCCACTGAGCTATATCCCTGGCCCCTCAACTGTAAAATGTCTAAAAAAAAAAAAAAAATTCAAACCAAGATACAATTAGAGCATTCCTTTTGGGACTAGGCACGTGGCTCAATGGCAGAGCATATGGCTAACATGTGTGAGGCCCTAGGTTTGATCCCCAATGCTCCACCAAAAAAACATACAGAGTATTCTTTTTGATAATGATGGAATAAGCATATATGAATAAAATTATGTATATATAATATATATATTATACATACATACATACACATCTTTTGAGAAAGGAGCTTTGAGTAAAAAAGGATTAGTGACAATCTAACTCAATCCTGACTCTAATCTTTCACATTCCAGAATTCTCTACTTAAGACACTGTTTAACTTTCATCTCTCTACTGCTACCATTATAATTAGATGAACTTTCAACTATTAGATCATTGCTGTGTCACACGAAAAAAGAAACATGTTTGTACTAACACCTGTGATACCTCATCTTAAGACCTTAATTGGGGAAACTGAATCATTCAGAGCAGTAACTCTCAACTGGGGCAGTTCTGTCAGGAGTATTTGTCAATATCTGGAGATATTTTTGATTGTCACAACTGGAAGAGAAAGCAATGCTACGGCTAGATCTAGGGGGAGAAACCACCAATACAGATAAATATCCTGTAAAACACAGAACCGTCCCCTGCAACAGAGTTAACTGAACCCAAATACCAAGGTTGAGAAACCCTAATTTAGCAGAATGTCCTAAAAGCATACTATATTCAGTCTGGCATGGCAGTGCACCTGTAATTCCAGCACACAGGAGAATGAGGCAGGAGGATCATCATGAGTTCGAGGCCAGCCTGAGCTACATAGTGAATTCAAGGCCATCCTGAGCAACATAGCGAGATGACAACTCAATTTAAAAAGCTTACTATACTAGAAAAGGGTTCTAAAACTTCCCTTAACTTCTGTATATTCAACTATCAAAAACATGAAAGTGGTTTCATTTTTGAACCTGGAATTTTGTCATTATGTCACTTTACAAAGGATGTGTATAAATTTAACACAGCTTCTTTCACAAGATAAATGATTCAGAAGTACCATGCTGGGTTTGACTCTAGTCATTTTACAATCAATCCGGTATTATCTCTTGATAAACAGACTATTTCACCGTACTGAGCTAAGGAAAGGATGAACATTAACAAAATGAAGCTATCCACAGCTCTAGTGAGAAACAAGGCATTTTAAAGGTAGACACAAGCCAATAAAATGGGGGTCCCATCTTATCGGCAGTCTTTTGGTTCCTGAGGGTTGTTTTCAGGTTTTTTGGTGGGGCAGGTAGGGGAAGTACTGAGGATTGAATCAAGGGAGTGCTTTGCTATATCCCCATCTGCTTTTAAAATTTTGAGACTGAATCTAAGTTGTCCAGCTTGGCCTTGAACTATTTTTCCTGCCTCAGTCTCTTTTTTCAGTTTTTTTGAGACAATCTCACTATATAGCCCAAGCTGGCCTCAAACTTGTGCAGCAATCCTCCTGCTTCAGCCTCCCAAGTCAGCCTCTTGAATAGCTAAGGTTACAGGTATGTGCCAACTGCACATGGCTTGGTTCCTGTTTAAAGGCACTGTAATCATTCCTTTTAATCCAACCAAGCCTGAGTAACGTTATCAGCACACCAGTGAGTCTGATGTGAACTCTGTATCAACACATGGAATTTGATCTCTGAAAGTACTATGGAGAAGCAGATTTCAAAGATACAAAGGGTAAAGATAAGGGCCCAGCCTTGCAACTCAGTCGCAAATGTGCATAGCTCTCTCCTACAGGTGCTACCATTGAAGACCTTGGTGCATCAAGGCAATAAATAAAAAAGTGCACAGTGCTGTGAGCTTGTGATCCTAGTTACTTGAGAAGGATCACTTAAGTCAGGAAGGAGTTTGGGGCCAGCCTGAGCAACACAGGGAGACCCTGTTTCAAAAATTAAAGAAGAAAAAGACTTTCCTGACCAGAAATTTATGAAACTTCAGTCTGTGTCTTTCCGACCTCTACGTATAACTGACATCAAAATGGTCAACAGAGTACACCTAAATCAATTCTCTTATGTTAGACATGAGAAATCTGAGAGAAACTAAAAAATTAGACTAGCTAATGTTGGGGTTAAAACCCACACTTCTAAAATTCTGGTTCAGTCCTCTCTTACCACATTATCTCTGCTAAGAACTGATGCTGAAAAACTTCCACAGAATTTTCTGGACACTGAAAATAATAATGAAGCTGCCTCTCAGTCTTATTAGGTGAAGGGATCTCAGTTTTCCCCACTGTTCTTCAAATAACAATTATGTTGTTACGTAGCTCCTCTAGTTCTCTTTCCTTTGTAGAAGGGCTTAAATAAAAATTTAAAGTACTGGCCAAGGATATAGCTCAGCGGCATAAGTGCCTGCCTGGCAACTGCAAGGTCCTGAGTTCAATCCCTGGTACCAAAAAAAGAAAATGAAAAAAGAAAATTTAAAGTACGGCTAGCATGCTCAAGATCTTTGGTTCAATCCCCAGTGTTACAAAATAATTAATAATAATAACAACAATAAAGGAAAAAAAAGAGATTTCAATTAAAACCGGGCAAAGTACCCTGCAAACAACCCCAGAGAGCCTATTTGAAGAATGACACATTGGATCTGGCAAGTTATTTTTTAAATCATGTTAATTACAAAACAAAATTTTTAAAAATGTAAGTAGGTCAGTCTAGTAAGTATTATCACATTTAAAATTCTCTTAGTAAGGGCCGGGAGATTGGCTCAGGGGCTTAAGTGCCTGTCTGGCAGGCACAAGGTTGTGAGTTCGATCCCCGGTGCCGCAAAAATAAATAAATAAAATAAAATAAAATTCTCTTAGTAATCCTAAATATCCAAAATCGTTTTCATGATATAATTTTTACTGATAACAAGTTTTCACTGGTTGGGACTACATCCTATGCATCTTACATTTTCCTGTTTTACAGATGAAAAAAGGCTAAAGTGGCTAAGTAGGGACTGGGGATGTAGCTCAGTGACAGAGGGCTTGCCTAGTATATGTAAAGCCCTGGGTTCAATCTAAAGGAGACAGAAAAAAAAAAAAAAAAAAAACAACCAAAAAGACCCCAAAACAACATCATCAACAAAATGCCCAAAGAAACCAAAACAAGGTTAAGAAACTAGCCCATGGCCACACAAATGGAAAACGACAGAGTTAAGCTTGATCTCACGTCTGGCTCCTGAGTTCTCACTATTTTGCTATACTACTTCCAGGGACACTGCCTGCAACCTACCATACATCCACGGGGAAACTCACTGATTACCACATTACTGCACTTAAAGAGACTGCTGGCATGGCCCCTGATATCCATTAAGTGAATAACTTGCCCCAAACCATAGACCCATTAGTTCTGCCAAAGGAACCAGGCCTAGATGCCCTGCCTCCTGGTATAGCTCTCTTCCTCAGCCTGCCCAGAGAAAATGGAAGACGAATCTTCAAGGTGCATAGAAGTCCACCTTTATCCACACAAGAGTAAAAACATTAACACTGATTCTTATCTAAGAACTACAAACTGAATAACTGGATATTAACCACATTGCTGGGGCATCTGCTAACAGCTAACATACAAATAGAGTTCCTAACATAAAAGAAACTATAAATGATGTGATGAAAACATTCACACCAAATACACATAGCAAAGATAAAATTCAAAGCCGGGCGTGGTGGCGCACACCTTTAATCCCAGCACTTGGGAGGCTGAGATAGGAGGAGCATTGTGAGCTCAAGGCCAGCTTGGGCTACGACGCGAGCCCAAGGCCAGCCTGAGCTACACAGTGCGACCCTGCCTCAAAAAACCAGGGCCGGGAGTTTGGCTCAGTGACTTAAGCACCTGTCTGACAGGCGCGAGGTTGTGAGTTCAATCCCTTGTGCCGCAAAAAAAAAAAAAAAAAAAAAAAAGATAAAATTCAAACCAGGCATGGTGGTGCATGCCTATAATCCTAGCACTCACTCCAGAGGCTGAGGCAAGAAGGTATATGTGAGTTCAAGACTAGCCTGGGCTGCACAGTGAATTCAAGGCCTGCGTAAACTACATACCAAGATCCTGTTTCAAAAAACAAAACAAAACAAAATAGGACGGGTGGGTGGGTGAAGTTTCCACCCATGCAAGGAACTCAACTGCCTGCTAGTCAGGTCTAGATTCACATGGTTTCTATCTCTATCATATATTTATGTCCTTGATTTTGTTATACCTAACTATCAATTTTACTCCAAGGATCATTTTACACATGTCCCAAAGAATGCTTTTGTAGAACTATTTTTTATAATTTTTCAAGTTTAAGGATTCTCCATCCTGGCCTCTCAGTAAGCTTTTCTGAATATGCATTTAGAGAGCTTATGAAACAATTTAGAAAAGGTTAAAAATTGTGAGAGAGAAGCTATGTCAGCAAAGTTTGAAATTTTCTGTAAATTGGACCTTCAAGTAGTTGCACACTTAATAAAATGGAAAGGAATAAAATTACAGTTTTAAAAAGAAGCTAAATTGGGTGTGGTGGCACATGCCTGTAATCCCAGCACTTGAGAGGCTGAGGTAGGAGGATTCCTGTGAGTTCAAGGCCAGCCTGGGCTACGCAGTGAGTTCAAGTTCAGCCTGAACTACATAGCGAGAAAAAAACAAACAACTGTGCAAGTGTTCTATTGTCTTATATTCTCTTAAAACTCACTTGGCCAAACTATCCTTATGCTCACTATCTCAAAATGTATTTAACAGGGTTTTTTAGGTGATCTTTTAATTGCTACAATTCAGAAAATATTTAAAAATAAAATTTTAAAACTTATTACAACCCAGCACAACCCAATAAAAGGCCCTGGGAACAGAGGAGATATGAAAAACAGATACCTCGTAGTTTGAGAGAAAATCTAGTAATTCTGATTGAGATGGGATGTAGAGAAGTGGTTTCATCACTCGGCGGACAAACTTCTCAATGTAAACAGCACTCATGGGGCCTTTATACTCGATTGGTCCAAAACTAGTACCAAAAAAAATGAAAAAAGTAAAAACAATACATCATGCATTAAACCTACAATACATAGCTAAAATAATCAACACCACAAATGAAAATAGCCTGCTTTCATATCTGACTGGTTCATACAGAGCTAAGCAGCTTACTGGGGGGCTAATTAAGAATCGGCATTAGGTAACAAGAGATACAAGTGGCTGGTTACTCTTCCATGAGCTTAATTCAACTGCAAACTAAATTCATTTTAATCTCTGAAGAAAAAATTAATTCCCACAATATTTCTTTAAAACTAAAAACAACAACAACAAAAGAAAGGCAGCCCTGGAAACTGACTACATGCTAAAAGAGGTCAGGATCTTTTCACAATTCAAAGCAGGTAGGCACAGCACTCGGGAGGCTGAGGTAGGTGGAGCGTTGTGAGTTTGAGGCCAGCTGGGGCTACAACGTGAGCGCAAGGCCAGCCTGAGCTACACAGTGCAACCCTATCTCAAAAAACTAGGGCGGGGAGTTTGACTCAGTGACTTAAGCACCTGCCTGGCAGGTGTGAGGTTGAGAGTTTGACCCCCCGGTGCCAAAAATAAATAAATAAATAAAAAGCAGGAAGGCAGAGTTCTTTTATATGATATTCTGACATAAGAAACAATTTGAGAAGTTGGCCACTGGCCTACTAAAAACAAGTTATTAAATATTCCCATAAAGGCTGGGCATGATAGCGCATGACTATATTCCCAACACTAGCACTAGGGAGGCTGAAACAGGAGGATAGCTGTGAGTTCAAGACCAGCCTGCGTTGTAAAGTAAATTCAAGGCCAGCCTGAACTGTATAGTGAGACCCTGTCTCAAAAAGACAAAAATAAATATTTCCATAGGTACTTATACAAGAGATCACTAAATGAACCTTATACCTATTTAAAGCTTTACTGTAACACACACACAAAACAAAACAAAAAAAAAACAAAAAAAAAAAACTAGGTGGAAATGTGAAGTCAGGGAGAAGTATAAGCAACCTTCCCTTCTTTCCTTACAGCTGGACTTAGAGACACAGGAATTTGATCCCGTACTGCAAAGTAATGATACCACCATTCAGTTTCCTCCTAAACTAATATGAATTCTCACCTGCTCTCTCAAACTCACACAATACAGACAAATACAACTGGATGGTTGGTGGTAGGGTGGGGGATTTGTGAAATTCAGCAACTCCTTCACCATTCTTCTGTAAGTAAAACTGACACTAGACTTACTGTTAAAAACAACATAGGCAGCACAATACTATAACAAATACAAAAATTCACATACACACATATGATGAAATAATTCTTTAGTACATACTGCACAATATGATACCAAAGGGATACTGGCATGAAAGAGTGAAAACAACATTCTACATGCACAGCTGTGAGACAGAGCTAAGAATTCCATCAATTCAACATTTACCACAAATTGGTTCAGTTTAAAAATTACTACCATTCCCGTCAATCAACAATTTTTAACGTAAAGGAAAAAAATTTACAAAGCATCTGTATGGGGTATGCTATGTCCCCCCAAGTCCTCATATAATTTTGATGGGGCTGAGTTATTGGTTTGTTGATTGACAATGTGAGCGCTGTGCCCGCCCACGGGTGGGGCTGAGATACAGTGTAAGGGAAGGCGGGTCTTACTCTTGTTCGCTTCCTCATCCGTGTCTGTGTCTCTCTCTCTCTCTCTCTCTCTCTCTCTCTCTCTCTCTCTCTCTCTCTCGGCAGCGCGGCTCGCAGCTTGCAGCCGCCACCATGCCACGCTATCTTGGAGCCAACTTAAGTATGGACTGAAACTCCCGAAAAACTGTAAGAATAAACCTTTCCTTCCCTAATTTTGGGCGTCAGGTATTTTGTCTCGGCAATGAGCGAAAAGTAACCAAGACAGCATCTGATAACTTATTTTATTTAACAGAAAGGAGTCAATCAGCCCAGAAATCTCATTTACTCAAGCCAGCAGGCTTTGTTGAGTTTTCCTGGGGGCACTTTGGAAGGGTCCTAAAGACCTGTAAAGGCTAACAAGATCCCATTAAGCAGGATATGGAATATGTTTTACCTACAAACTACAGCCATTACCACAGGATGTGCTGGGCTGCTGTAGCCAGCTCTGACACGGGGTTCTGAGAACCACCTCCCTGCTTCAGACCCTTAATAAGCTTCTTTTGGACTTGTCAATTCAAACCTAAAAAGGCTACTTTTCCAAAACAGAAAAGCCTATTAGCTTCTTTAGGCAACTACTATGAGACAAGCCAGTATAATAAACTCAAGCAACAGCAGTGACAAAAATATACAATAGCAGTACTCTGTTCAGTAATGAGACCCAATGAACATATCTCCAAGCACTAATAACCAGAAGAACCTATGCTCCCAAGAGTCGATAGCTGACAGAAACATTCGTGTGTGTATATAAAAGGTCTGGAGGCTTGTAAGATAAAACATGAAAAAGCTACCTTTTGGGAGCTTTTGTGCCTTGAGACTATTTTAGGCACACTGAGAATGCTAAGTGCTAAAATGAGTAGTAAGGAGTCTGAACTAACTTAAAAAATAAAACTTCCACAGGCAAAGATGAAGGGTGGCCACTTTGAGTTGAGTACCAACCTCAAAGTCCTCATCTGCAAAACAAGAGGTTTGGACTATGTATTTCTCGAGTTTCTTTCATGTCCTCTCAATCTTTCTACAAAAACTGGGGAGAGGGGAACAATATAAAACAATAACATATCTCAAAATAACATCTGTACTCATTTCGAGGGAACTCTTTTGATTTTAATGTCACATCAAGTTAAGTCTACCCCTGGGCAGCTTGCAAGGACTATTAGGCATCTGAGCCCTTTTCAAATGCCAGAGTAATGGAGGGCCTCAACAGGGCAAGTATATCATCCCTTTCAAAGAAGACTCATTAATTTCAAGCATAGCACCTTTCAAGCATACGCTTACCTTCAAAAGGAAAAATGTAATCCTGAGACAGCTACTATGAAAGTATTCTTATATTGTAAAAAAATCTGTACTTTAACCTTCAAAGTAGAGGCAGAACCTCCAAAAGTGGGGTAGGAGGGTCCAAAATATTTTTGGCTCATATCAGGAATTGAACCCAGGGGCACTCTTTCACTCAGCTGCCTTCTCGACCCTTTTCAAACTTATTTTAAGATAGGTTCTTGCTAAGGTGCCCAAACCGGCCCCAAATTTGAAATCTTCCTGCCTATTATGTGAAGTCAAAAGTCTTCGTAATAGTCCCCAAGCAAAAACTGATGCAGCTAGAGCCAGGCATGGTGGCACACACCTTTAATCCCAGCACTTGGGAGGCTGAGGTAGGTGGAGCATTGTGAGTTGGAGGCCGGCTTGGGCTATAATGTGAGCGCAAGGCCGGCCTGAACTACAGAGTGCGACCTTGTCTCAAAACACTAGGGTCAGGAGTTTGGCTCAGTGGCTTAAGCGCCTGGCTGGCAGGCACGAGGTTGTGAGTTCGATCCCTGGTGCCACCAAAAAAAAAAAAAAATTACATAGCTAGAAACTAGGTAGTATGGCTTTGGTCCAATACTATCAATTGTTCCTGGGAAACAGTATCACAGAAGAGTATATAATAGAGATATGGAAGTAGGATAGAATGGGACAGAAAATTTGTAAGTGATAGTATACTGATGCTTGCTATAAAACCCAGGAAATTCAGAGGCAGGGAAAAGGAAAATCTACAAGGGGTTGAGGATTTAGCTCAGTGGCACAGTGCCTGCCTGGCAAGTGTGAGGTCCTGAGTTTGATTCCAGGTAAACCCCTGTTCTCCCCCAAAAAAGAAAGTCTAAAAAGTAAAGATCTTGGGCCAGGGATTTAGCTCAGCAGTGCAGCACATGCCTGGCAAACTCGAGGTCCTGAGTTTGATTTCCAATATTTAAAAAAAAAAGAAAGAAAGAAAGATCTTGCTAGCTGTAGTAGTACATGCTTATAATCCCAGCACCTGAAGGCCGAGGGCAAGAGAATCAACTTGAGTTCAAGGCCAATTACACTGAACAAAACCCAAATTCCATCTGCCTCCAAAAACCTTCAAGTCAGATTCAGACATTCATATTAGGGATCCACAGTCTACACAGCACTTCCAGCATCAAAAACCAGTACTTCCACAGCCAAAGAGGGACCGTAAGTGGGATAAATACCATATGTAGCCTCTTGTGCCCTCAGATCAGATGAACGCATGTGGGGACAAAATTTATGAAACCTTGGTTTTTCAGTCTCTTTTGTGATTTCAGAATTGTGAACCGTGGTTAAATTTCTTCCCAATTGAAAAGATTCGATATCCCTCTTGACCATATGATGTTTGCAGGTTACAGAATTAGGAATTTTGTGCATTTTTGTATTGTAAAACACTTTAAGTATCTGAAATGTATAGGCATTCAATGGAGTAATTCTTAGTTTCAAAAACAATGCTGCAATATATACAATGACATAAAACAACATTCACAAAAGTGAGAAAAAGCAATTTAGGAATTAGTATTCCTTTGCTATTTTATTTTATTTCATTTTAGTGTTATTTCAGGGTTCTGGTTTGGCTTTTTATTTTATTTTTTTGGTACCAGGAATCAAACCCAGGGCCCCGTGCTTGCCAGGCAGGAACTATGTCACTGACCTACATTCCCAGACCATCAACCTTTGCTTTTAAAAAGGAGACAGACAAGTACATCCATAGAAGGAAAGAAACCAAAACAAAGTAATTATATACAGTTGATAAATCTATCAAGGTTCTTTTTTTATTTTTTGCTTATCTGTATTTTCTCAATTTTCGACAGTGAATATTTAATGCTTTCTAACACTACCAATTCATTTATATGTTGAACTTAACTGAGATCAGAAACACTACTGAAAAGTCCTTACCTCCGATGATACAGATGTATTACAGGAAAATAAAAGAAGTGTTTCTGTTTTCTGCATTTCCCCTGGTTCCACCAACAGTTAATTGCCACAAACAACACCTGCAGAACCAAAAAAGTTTTCAAATGACTATGAATAGCAACGGAATAGTTACCAAAATTTAAATGATGAAATTATAAAAGTGGAACTAGTCCTCGCTCACTGAAAAAAGAAAGCATAAAAAACTGTTTCAAGTTTCAAAGGTCATTAGTCTTAAAAAAAAAAAAAAAAAAGAAGCGAAAAGAAAAGAGAGACAGATTCTTCTCAGTATTCAACTAGGACTTAGACTCTGGCCCTAGCGGAACATTATTTGCTTTGTATTTTAAAGCGAAGCCAGAAATGGTGCTATATACCTGTAATTTTAGCACTCTAGGAGGCTGAGGCAGGAGGATGACAACTCTGAACCCAACCTAGATAACTTAATGACTGAGTATGATCCTGCCTCAAAAATAAAAATAAAAAAGGGCTGAGGATCTAGTGTGAAGGCCCTGGGTTTAATCTCCCCTGTACTACCCTCCCCCGCAAAAAAGAAAATTTAAAGTGAATGAATGCCAAGGAGCTTTTTCTAAGTATGAACGCACTAAACACTTAGAAGGATATGTCTTTGAGGCTAACTATACAGGTTTGCCTACCAAGAGCAAGGAGGACATAGGTTCAGTCCCCAGTACCACACACTTAAAAACCAAACAACAGAAGTCATGTTTTTCAACTGTCAAGCTTAGCATATGAAAATGGCACTGCAAATAAAATACCACAATGGGTACAGTTGTACATCCCTGTAATCCCATCTACTCAGGAAGCTGAGGTTGGAAGATCACAAATTGGAGCTCAGGCTGGTAACTTAGCAAGAACTCTATTTAAAAAAAAAAAAAAAAGGCTCGGGATATAGCCCAGTAGCAGAATGATTTCATAGCATGCACAAAGCCCTGGGTTTGATCCACAGTACAAATGTCAAAGAACTATTTTTAATGACTATTTTTAGACACTAACACAGATAATCAATGGTTTTAGGTCATGATAGTACCAATCACTAAACCATGCAATACAGAGTCCACCAAGAAAAGTATACATCAGGAAAAGAAAAATCTGTATAAACATTTTAATACTAAATTTACTGAGACAGTATGAGATTAATACAAGGTACCTTTCACCTCTACAATTACAAAAAGGTGCTCAAAGTGGTAGTTATTAGCTTCCAGATAATTATTACTAAGGCAAACAGCTAAAGTGTGTATAGTATTTTCTGGCAGTTGATTTGTTTCTCTTTGTCTCTCTCTATATTTATCTATCTATCTATCTTTCCTACTTTCTTTCACATTTTTAAAATGGCTGCTACAGTATTTAGGCAAAAATGTCCCTAAGTCTGTGATTTATTTTAAAATGTACCAAAAATAAAATGGATTAATGCATCTGTTGAAGCAGTTTCCCTACTTTGGCAATACTGTCATTGCAGGCTGAATGGACAGAGGGGTTTTGGGTTGTTTCTGTTACAAGACAATGTACTAAGTGCTAGATGTATGATGGTGTAGAGTATTTAACAGCTTTCCCTGCACTGATACCACCAGAAACCAACAGTAAACTCTCTCAAATAGTGACTACCAAAAATGTCTCCAGCCAGGTATGGTTATACATGCCTGTCATTTCCAGCATTCTGGGAGGCTGAAGCAGGAGGATGGCAAGTTTGAGCCAGTCTAGCCAATTTAACAAAACCTCATTTCGAAATAAAAAATTAAAAGAAAGTGGGGGGCTAGGAACAGAGCTGAATGTGAAGACCCTGGGTTAATCCTCAGTATCCCACACACACATATCCTGGGGGCGTGAAGGCAGCAAAACTGCCTCTAGTAGAGAACTTAAGGACTAGAGGATTAGTTAGATAAATAAACACATGACAAAATAAGCACAAAGAAATGTTAACAGAGGCTAGACACTGTGGCACGGACCTATAGTCCCAGCTATGGGGAAAATGGAGGCAGGAGGACTGAAAGTTCAAGCTTGGACATCTTACCAAGATTCTGTCTTAAAATTTTCAAAAGCCGAGGGGTGGGAGGGAGGATGCTAAGGATGTGGTTCAGCAATAAATGACTTCCTTAGCATGCGAACCCAGGCAGGCACTGGTTCAATCACCAGTACTGGGGGGGAGGGGGGGGTTTAAAGAGATTTTAAACCTTGAATATATATAAAAATTTTTCTCTTATATATTCAAAATTTCTTGAATAAATTATTGAAAACACATGAAGCCAGATTACAATTGAAAAAAAGTAGCCTTCAAATACTTTCTATCTACTAATACAATAACCACATAAACCAAAATTTAGTGGCAACTTTTCAGAATTCCTTTTATAAGAATCTACTAAGAAACAAAAACACCTCTTCTCAGGGTTGGCACCTCATATTTTTACTCAAAAATTGGCCACAATCTACCATTTTGCTAATTTTACTAAGTAATATGCTTTAAAAGATTTTTTGCCTGTTTCTAAAAATAAACTTTTGCCATCCTGAGCAAATAAATGGAACAATAAGCTCTCAACTTGGAAGGCATTGAAAAATTTTTTTGAAAAGCATGGTAACTGTGGATAGCAACAGAACTCTGATGGGCTACTGCTGTAGCCTGGGATCTTTTTTTATTTTTTTTAGTATCAGGAATCGAACTCAGGACCTTGCACCTGCCAGCAGGCGCTTATGCAGCTGA